>JAACNH010001388.1:2426-80166 GCA_019447015.1 Hymenochirus boettgeri | reverse complement strand
CTGGAGGGCTGACCTAACAGTGTCTGGTGAACTGGGGGCTGACCTAACAGTGTCTGGTGAACTGGAGAGCTGACCTAATAGTGTCTGAGGAACTGGAGGGCTGACCTAACAGTGTCTGTTAACTGGGGGCTGACCTAACAGTGTCTGTAAACTGGGGGCTGACCTAACAGTGTCTGAGGAACTGGAGGGCTGACCTAACAGTGTCTGGGGAACTGGAGGGCTGACCTAACAGTGTCTGAGGAACTGGAGGGCTGACCTAACAGTGTCTGTAAACTGGGGGCTGACCTAATAGTGTCTGAGGAACTGGAGGGCTGACCTAACAGTGTCTGTTAACTGGGGGCTGACCTAATAGTGTCTGAGGAACTGGAGGGCTGACCTAACAGTGTCTGGTGAACTGGAGGGCTGACCTAATAGTGTCTGAGGAACTGGAGGGCTGACCTAACAGTGTCTGTGAACTGGAGGGCTGACCTAACAGTGTCTGTTAACTGGGGGCTGACCTAACAGTGTCGGAGGAACTGGAGGGCTGACCTAACAGTATCTGTAAACTGGAGGGCTGACCTAACAGTGTCTGGTGAACTGGAGGGCTGACATAAAAGGGTCTGGTGAACTGGAGGGCTGACCTAACAGTGTCTGTGAACTGGAGGGCTGACCTAACAGGGTTTTGGGAACTGGAGGGCTTAGGGTTCAGCATCCATTGTTAGGTCATCCCTTCAGTTCAACAGCCATGGTTAAACCAGCCCTCCAGTTGACCAGACAGTGTTCGATAGCCCATTACACCCCCTTCACAATCCAGTTCCACTTTTTTGCTGGAGCACAGTACGGCAGGAATAAATAATCAGTGGGGTGTGTACAGAATATAATAATAAGGAGTAATTACACTGTTTTCAATCTTTATTTGGGGAATAGGATGTGGCATTGCTTTTTTTATAGGGAGTCGATTGGATTATGATTTTAACATTTTAAAACAAAGGGGGCCCCTAAACTAATTTATCTTGGGCCCGTTTGCCCTTTATCCGAATCTCTCAGTTTACAGAATTTTACAATATTGTATGTGTATCGCTGTAGGGAAAATGTCAGTCGCGTTACCTTCTGGCCCAGTAATATAAGAGACAAGTCAGTGTAATATATAATAATAAAATAATCCTGTCACAAACACGTTTATGTTTTATTTCTTCTATGTTTCATTACATGGCACTGATATGTCTGTGAGCAATAAGAGGAATACGGCAACATTAAAGGGCAAGTGTACACCCCAAGTAAAAAACACTCTCTTTTCTTGCTCCCATGCAATGCTCACCCTATGTAAACTATTGCAATCTGTGTTGATGCCTTTATATTCATTTCCACAAAGGGAAACCAAGTGGCAGCTCCCACCCATATGTATAAATATAAATATACAGAGAAGGAAGGTTCTGTACACATAATAAGCTATACGCTCATACTGTACTGTCTAAGGGAAACAATATGGCAGCTCCCACCCATATGTATAAATATAAATATACAGAGAAGGAATGTTCTGTACACACAATAAGCTATACCCTCATACTGTACTGTCTAAGGGAAACACTATGGCAGCTCCCACCCATATGTATAAATATAGAGAGAAGGAATGTTCTGTACACACAATAATCTATACCCTCATACTGTACTGTCTAAGGGAAACAATATGGCAGCTCCCACCCATATGTATAAATATAAACATACAGAAAAGGAATGTTCTGTACATACAATAAGATATACCCTCATACTGTACTGTCTAAGGGAAACAATATGGCAGCTCCCACCCATATGTATAAATATAAATATACAGAGAAGGAATGTTCTGTATACACAATAAGCTATACCCTCATACTGTACTGTCTAAGGGAAACAATATGGCAGCTCCCACCCATATGTATAAATATACAGAGAAGGAATGTTCTGTACACACAATAAGCTATACCCTCATACTGTACTGTCTAAGGGAAACAATATGGCAGCTCCCACCCATATGTATAAATATACAGAGAAGGAAGGTTCTGTACACACAATAAGCTATACCCCCATACTGTACTGTCTAAGGGAAACAATATGGCAGCTCCCACCCATATGTATAAATATAAATATACAGAGAAGGAATGTTCTGTACACACAATAAGCTATACCCTCATACTGTACTGTCTAAGGGAAACAATATGACAGCTCCCACCCATATGTATAAATATTACAGAGAAGAAGTGCTGTACACACAATAATGCTATTACCCTCATACTGTTACTGTCTAAGGGAAAACACTATGGCAGCGCTCCCACCCAATGTATAAAATATACAGAGAAGGAATGTTCTGTACACACATATCTATACCCCCATAATGTACTGTCTAAGGGAAACACTATGGCAGCTCCCACCCTATGTATAAATATTACAGAGAAGGAATGTTCTGTACATACATAAGCATACCCTATACTGTACTGTCTAAGGAAAAATATGGCAGCTCCCCACAATGTATAAATATACACAGAAGGAATGTTCTGTACATACAATAAGCTATACCCTCATACTGTACTGTCTAGGGAAACAATATGGCAGCTCCCACCCATATGTATAAATATACAGAGAGGAATGTTCTTACATACAATAAGCTATACCCTCATACTGTACTGTCTAAGGGAAACAATATGGCAGCTCCCACCCATATTATAAATATACAGAGACGAATGTTCTGTACAACAATAAGCTATACCCTCATACTGTACTGTCTAAGGGAAACAATATGGCAGCTCCCACCATATGTATAAAATACAGAGAAGGAATGTTCTGTATACACAATAATCATACCCTCATACTGTACTGTCTAAGGGAACAATATGGCAGTCTCCCACCCATATGTAAATATAAATTACAGAGAAGGAATTTCTGTACATACAAATAGCTATACCCTCATACGTGTACTGTCTAGGGAAACAATATGGCAGCTCCCACCCATATGTATAAATATACAGAGAAGGAATGTTCTGTACATACAATAAGCTATACCCTCATACTGTACTGTCTAAGGGAAACAATATGGCAGCTCCCACCCATAGTATAAATATACAGAAGGAATGTTCTGTACATACACATAAGCGTATACCCTCATACTGTACTGTCTAGGGAACAATATGGCAGCTCCCACCCATATGTATAAATATAAATATACGAGAAGGATGTTCTGTACAACACATAGCTATACCCTCATACTGTCTGTCTAAGGGAAAAATATGGCAGCTCCCACCCATATGTAAATAAATATACAGAGAAGGATGTTCTGTACATACAATAAGCTATACCATCATACTGTACTGTCTAAGGAAAATATGGCAGCTCCCACCCATATGTATAAATAAATATACAGAGAAGGAATTTCTGTACATACAATAAGCTCTACCCTCATACGTACTGTCTAAGGGAAACAATATGGCAGCTCCCCACCCATATGTATATAAATTAAGAGAAGGAATGTTCTGTACACAATAATCTATACCCTCATACTGTACGTCTAAGGGAAACAATATGGCAGCTCCCACCCATATGTATAAATATAACTACAGAAAGGAATGTTCTGTAATACAATAAATATATACCCTCATACTGTACTGTCTAAGGGAAACAATATGGCAGCTCCCACCCAATGTATAAATAAATATACAGAGAAGGAATGTTCTGTAACACAATAAGCTATACCTCATACTGTACTGTCTAAGGGAAACAATATGGCAGCTCCCCCTATGTATTAAATATACAGAGAAGGAATGTTCTGTACACACAAATAAGCTATACCCTCATACTGTACTGTCTAAGGGAAACAATATGGCAGCTCCCACCCATATGTATAATATACAGAGAAGGAAGGTTCTGTACACACAATAAGCTATACCCCCATACTGTATGTCTAAGGGAAACAATAGGCAGCTCCACACCACATAGTATAAATAAATATACAGAGAAGGAATGTTCTGTACACACAATAAGCTATACCCTCATACTGTACTGTCTAAGGGAAAACAATATGGCAGCTCCCACCCATATGTATAAATATACAGAGAAGGAATGTTCTGTACACACAATAAGCTATAACCCTCATACGGTTACTGTCTAAGGGAAACATATGGCAGCTCCCACCCATATGTATAAATATACAGAGAAGGAATGTTCTGTCACAACAATAATCTATACCCCTACTGTACTGTCTAAGGGAAACCATATGGCAGCTCCCACCCATATGTATAAATATACAGAGAAGGAATGTTCTGTTACAACAATAAGCTATACCCTCATACTGTACTGTCTAAGGAAAAATATGGCAGCTCCCACCCATATGTATAAATATACAGAGAAGGAATGTTCGTACATACAATAAGATATTACCCTCATACGTACTGTCTAAGGGAAACAATATGGCAGCTCCCCCCCTATGTATAAATATACAGAGAAGGATGTTCTGTACATACAATAAGCTATACCCTCTACTGTACTGTCTAAGGGAAACAATATGGCAGCTCCCACCCATATGTATAAATATACAGAAGAAGAATGTTCTGTACAACAAAGCTCTACCCTCATACTGTACTGTCTAGGGAAACATATGGCAGCTCCCACCATATGTATAAATATACAGAGAAGGAATGTCTGTACATACATAACATAACCTCATACTGTACTGTCTAAGGGAACAATATGGCAGCTCCCACCCATATGTATAAATATAAATATACAGAGAAGAATGTTCTGTCCAACAAGAAGCTATACCCTCATACTGTACTGTCTAAGGAAACAATAGGCAGCTCCCACCCATAGTAAGATAAATAATATACAGAGAAGGAATGTTCTGTACAACAAATAAGCTATAACCCTCATACTGTACTGTCTAAGGGAAACAATATGGCAGCTCCCACCATATGTATAAAATTACAGAGAAGGAATGTTCTGTACCACAATAAGCTATACCCTCATACGTGACTGTCTAAGGGAAACATATGGCAGCTCCCACCCATATGTTAAATATAAATATACAGAGAAGGAATGTTCTGTACAACAATAGCATACCCTCATACTGTACTGTCTAAGGGAAACAATATGGCAGCTCCCACCCATATGTTATAAATATACAGAGAAGGAATGTTCTGTACATACAATAAGCTATACCCCTACTGTACTGTCTAAGGGAAACAATATGGCAGCTCCCACCATATGTATAAAATATACAAGAGAAGGAATGTTCTGTACATACAATAAGCTATACCCTCATACTGTACTGTCTAAGGGAACAATATGGCAGCTCCCACCCAGATGTAAATAACAGAGAAGGAATGTTTTGTAATACAATAAGCTTACCCTCATACTGTACTGTTAAGGGAAACAATATGGCAGCTCCCACCCATATGTATAAATATACAGAGAAGGAAGTGTCTGTACATACAATAAGCTATACCTCATACTGTACTGTCTAAGGGAAACAATTGGCAGCTCCCACCCATATGATAAATATACAGAGAAGGAATGTTCTTTACACACAATAAGCTATACCCTCATACTGTACTGTCTAAGGGAAACAATATGGCAGCTCCCACCCATATGTATAAAATAATAGACAGAGAAGGATTTTGTACACACAATAAGCATTAACCCTCATAATGTACTGTCTAAGGGAAACAATATGGCAGCTCCCACCCATATGTATAAATATAATATACAGGAAGGAATGTTCTGTCACTATACATAAGCTATACCCTCAACTGTACTGTCTCAAGGGAAAATATGGCAGCTCCCACCCATATGTATAAATATACAAGAAGGAATGTTCTGTCATACAATAAGCTATACCCTCATACTGTACCTGTCTAAGGGAAACAATATGGCGCTCCCACCCATTGTATAATATACAGAGAAGGAATGTCTGTCATTACAATAAGCTATACCCTATACTGTACTGTATACGGGAAACAATATGGCAGCTCCCACCCATATGTATAAATATACAGAGAGGACGGTTCTGTACACACATAAGCTATACCCCATTACTGTACTGTCTAAGGGAACAATATGGCAGCTCCCACCCTATGTATAAAAAATATACAGAGAAGGAATGTTCTGTCCATACAATAAGCTATACCCTCATACTGTTCGTCTAAGGGAACATATGGCAGCTCCCACCATATATGAAATATAAATATAACAGAGAAGGAATGTTCTGTACATACAATAAGCTATACCCTCCTCAACTGTACTGTCTAAGGGAAACAATATGGCAGCTCCCACCCTATGTATAAATATACAGAGAAGGAATGTTCTGTACAAACAATAAGCTACCCTCATATGTAACTGTCTAGGGATAACAATATGGCACCCCACTCATATGTTTAAATATACAGAGAAGGAATGTTCTGTACACACAATAAGCTATACCCCTAATGTACGTCTAAGGGAACAATATGGCAAGCTCCCACCCATATTATAAATATACAGAGAAGGAATGTTCTTACTACAATAAGCTATACCCTTCATACTGTACTGTCTAAGGGAAACAATATGGCAGCTCTCCAGCCATATGAATTATAAATATACAGAGAAGGAATGTTTGTACACACAATAAGCTATACCTCATACGGTACTGTCTAAGGGAAACAATAGTATGCTCCCACCATATGTTTAACTAATATACAGAGAAGGAATGTCTGTAACACAATAGCTATAACCCTCAGCTACTGACCTGCTCTAAGGGAACCACTATGGACAGTCCCAACATAGGTATAAATATAAATATACAGAGAAGGAATGTTCTGTACACACAATAAGCTATACCCTCATACTGTACTGTCTAAGGGAAACAATATGGCAGCTCCCACCCATATGTATAAATATAAATATACAGAGAAGGAATGTTCTGTACACACAATAAGCTATACCCTCATACTGTTATTATTAGTAATGGCTTCCAACGTGTTAGTTTGGTCCTGATTATAATTTAGTGATCTAAATCTTTCCCTTTATCCAATTCTCTATGGTGGAGAATCCAGGCAGTCAGTTGATATTTGATTGTTAAATCTGGTCCTTGGGGCGAGAAGCACCAGAAAACGCCGCCTTTATTTAACTGCGCAGGAAGTTATTGTGCGATCTCCCTCGCCCGGGACCAATCTGTGGGCGTCTCCAATCCTATTGTCCTATCGGATTTCATTTCATTTACATAACCAGGATTTTATTGCAGGTTCTGCAGTATTTTTTCCCATCTATTGGGTAAATTCATTACCACATCCCCCGCTCTGCCCGTGTCCTGATCTCCACAATGTTTGTGCGTCTTTTGTTAACCGTGTAACGACACAAGTAACAGAGGAATCTTTAAAGAGCCACAAACACAATCCCCAAGCTCAGTGTGTGTTTTGTTGCTTTGATGTGCGTTAGAAAGTGTTACCTACACAGTGTGAGCAATTCCAATGCAACGTGGAAACTGGGCGGCTTTTGTGTGACATTTTTAATGGCAGCAGATGGTCAGGACTGGGTACACACGGTCCAATATTTCCATCCAATCAACTAGAGGATCGGCAGACAGTTTTTGTCACAATGGGCGATATATAGAAATGTGCAGTATCACAATTTAGCAATGGTGCGCGTTATCGATAACATACAACATCGGCTGTAAATGAATGGCAGCGATCGTACATTTACACCCTCCGTCCACTAGGATGGAAATCTGTTAGATGAAGCGAGGGCTCCCTCTAGCAGTCAAAGTGTGGAACAACATATTAAATAGAATGGTTCTTCTACGGGACGTGCGTTCCGTCTTTAGACTCCACGCAGGGGCATGGCCCCCCCAACACCGCCGCAAACACCCATCGGCACCGAAAACCAAAATATCATTGGTAAAATGCTTTGTATATAACCACTGGTAGTTGGCACACAGACTGGTAGCTTTGGAACCTTATCAGAAAATGGGGCCCCTTCTTAGCCAAGGGCCCTGGTGCGGTCGCATTCCCTGCACCCCTGGTAGCTACGCCCCTGACTCCACGTCTAGGAGGGACAGACCTGATTGTATTTCCCTCTAATAATAATGGCTGCACAGTGTGTCCAGGCAGATAGAAATACACTGATCGCAAACATGCGGCATTTACTACCGCGCAGTATTGGCCGCAAAATACCACAGCAGTAAAATAGCGACACAGCCCTATAGTAACGAGAACAATCCGCTGGAAACTATTCTAAATATATATTATTATTATTATTATTATTATTGTTATTATTATTATTATTATTATTATTATTAGGAGTCTGTCCGACACTTAGGGCCCCGATTGGAGACCCAGGATAGAAGAGTCTATCCGACACTTAGGGCCCCGATTGGAGACCCAGGATAGAGGAGCCTATCCGACACTTAGGGCCCCGATGGGAGACCCAGGATAGAGGAGTCTGTCCAACACTTAGGGCCCCGATTGGAGACCCAGGATAGAGAAGCCTATCCGACACTTAGGGCCCCGATGGGAGACCCAGGATAGAGGAGCCTATCCGACACTTAGGGCCCCAATTGGAGACCCAGGTTAGAGTAGCCTGTCTGACAATTAGGGCCCCGATTGGAGACCCAGGATAGAGGAGCCTGTCCGACACTTAGGGCCCCGATTGGAGACCCAGGATAGAGGAGTCTGTCCGACACTTAGGGCCCCGATTGGAGACCCAGGATAGAGGAGCCTGTCCTTCACTTAGGGCCCCGATTGGAGACACAGGATAGAGGAGCCTGTCCTTCACTTAGGGCCCCCCAGCATTCCCTGGCTGCAGTAACAACTCCCAGCATTCCCTGGCTGCTCCTGCCGGTTGGACATCGGTGATTTACACAGACACCTTAAGGTGACTTATCCCTATTGTAAGAGGCATTCCCTCCGCAGACAGAGAGGTAGGTGGATGTGTCATCACTGGCCCCTGATCCCTAGGGTTTTGCATAGTAACTGTAGGTGATGCCCCCTACTGGAAGAATCAGATTATACACACACACACACACAATGTATAATGTCAGACAGCCCCCACTAATACTCGTCTCCCCTATAAAGGAGACCGACTGTCTGAATCCCAGAATAAACAATTCCATCTATGAATTTTAACCTCCGTCTCCTACACCCAGTGGCTCTTTTTAGTCCTGGACACAATGGAAGCTCAATAGCCCTTAGATCTTTTACCAGCACCAGTAACCCTGCTTGACCTTTCACCTTTATACAGATATGTCTTTACCATTAAATTCCTGAGCCAATCGGTTGAGCAGTTTGGCCATTAACATGCCATCAACCAATCAGCCGACTGCGCTAGAAATGTAAAAGCTCCCAGCTGATTGGTCACTAGATTACTAGACCAGGCGGACTATATCCAGCCCCCCTACATAACCCGTCCTTGTCCCATAACATGAGATTTACCAGGAAAATCCCCCAACTCAGCACTGGGTAATCCCTGGCGCTAAACATGGTGTCTGCCATTAATCCCTGGCGCTAAACATGGCGTCTGCCATTAATCCCTGGCGCTAAACATGGCGTCCGCCATTAATCCCTGGCGCTAAACATGGCGTCCGCCATTAATCCCTGGCGCTAAACATGGCGTCCGCCATTAATCCCTGGCGCTAAACATGGCATCCGCCATTAATCCCTGGCCCTAAACATGGCGTCCGCCATTAATCCCTGGCGCTAAACATGGCGTCCGCCATTACTACAGGTCACGGCGCAGATCGTGGGAAATAGAGAGAAAGGAATCCAAATAAAACTAAATTGGAACTGGTTGGACGGTCGAAGCGAGTTATTGTCTATAAGTCAGAGACCCCCAGACATAGAAACGTCCGTCTCTCCCTTAGGGGGATTAGTAGTCATGCGAAGAGCAGGTTTATCCCAGATGGAAGGCACTTGTCTGTTAGAGGGGGGATCCGGTCAATGGACCCCCAAGCACCTTCGTACTGAATTCAGCTCCCTGTGATCTTTACAGCACCATAAAGCGGAGAATGAATTTGCGCAGTTTCTGGCGGTTTTCGTGAGGTAGGAAAGTGGCGTTTAAATCCAAAACCGAATCTCTTCGTTCCTTAGTCACCTGGAAAACCTAAAAGCGATAAAGAGGCATTAAAATGGTGGAAATAGCGTGAACGAGACGTGGCAGAAATTGGTATTAAAATAAAGGGCAAATTCATCTCTTAGCACTGATACAGTCACCTCAAGCGTTGCCCTGAACGCCAGCTGCTCTAATTGGTTCTCTTTATTTTGGCCGCTCCTACTTTTAAGCCATGCCCACTTTCCCTTCCACACAACCAGACCCAATGTCCTCGGTCCAGCTTCATTTACAAAGGGTTAGCGTCACTTTAAGACAGGGCGAGGAGCCAATGATTTACTATCACATATACAGCCCAGCGCTGCAATCGCAATATTAAATCTCCACACGCCCTGCGTTTATTTTCCGTAGTTCACACAGAATAAAAGAGAAAACACCAATTTCCCATAAATGGATCAATCTGAGAGGTCAATCGGGATGGAAATTTCTACCTTATTGACCAGAATATCTGCCCTGATTTTGGACGGCGTGTAGCGGCCCTGTAGGATTCCAGTCTGAATCAGAGTTCACAATTCCTACCTACCCATGTTATGTAGGTCCTAGCACGTTCTAGTTCATTCCCTGCTACACTCAATACACCAATTGGATGGACTGCACAAACAGAAAACAATCCCCTTTGCCTATTATAACTAAAACCTGATACAGGTGATGTCTGATTACAACAATTACATAGAATTCAGTATTTCACCTGTGACTTGCGTATTGATCATTATAAGGGATAATGCGCCCCTTACAGTGTAATATAAGGATATTACGCCACCGAGGAGTTCCCTGACCATATAGAAGCACGAGGCCGTAGTCCGAGTGCTTTTATACAGGACAGGGAACTCCGAGGTGGCGTAATATCCTTATATTATAATGTAAGGGGCGCATTATTTCTTATAATACATAAGTATTGGATTCCTTCACCCCATTCACATTATAAATTCTAGCCTTGTCCCTATTCCCACCTAAATGTAACCCCACCCCCAACAACTTAAACCCAGTAGAAAGGAACATCCCAGCCCAGCATCTATGGGGTTAAACCAATCTTTGTGGAGGAGGAGAGAGACATTGGTTACGGAGTGACAGGAAGCAGCTCCAGCAGGTTCTGTTAGTGAAGTTAAACACTGCAAAGAAACGCTGAGTAATTGTCCAGGCATGAACACTGGAATGGGCGGAGCAGTGGGATATAAGAAATGAGTCACTTAGTGACATAGCTGAGTGATTTTTATAAGGATATATACTACTGCAGCTCCCATTATAAAATATCACACTTATGGATTATAAAGATATTCAGTGGGGAGGTGTATAAATAGAGAGGGGCAGATACACCAGTGTGGTAATGACAAACTGCCAAATCCCCCAAGGAGATTCAAGTTTATTGATAGGAGCTGCCATATGGAAGCACAATAAGCTTTATCCTCATACCTATATACTGTGTATGAAGAACTATGTGGCCCCTGACAATGTTGTGTGTTAACACAGATGTACAATGCAGAGCGACCCCCCCATGTTCCCTGTCTTTATTAGATATCCAGGGCAGACAGTGGTCATTGCGTGTTCACCCTAAACGATGTCCACGTGTGTACATACATTACCCCTGTCCTCCATGGTAAATATACACAACACTGCCTCCTGTCTGTCTGTCCCGTGTATGACAACGAGTGGAATAAACCCCAATTTAACCAGAGGGTCAATAGGTAATAAAATTCATATGGAAGGTGAATAAAGAGATTTACCCCGAGATCCACAAGGGTCTTTATCGCGTTCTGTGCAAGGCAAAATGTGGCGCTTTCAGCTGCAATAAAAAAAACATTAAGAATCGTCTCAATCTCTGTCCAATTCCCCCACAGCCACTAACGGGACAATCATTGTCTCTCAGATAAACACCAAACGTCCAGGGAATGAAATGAAGAGAAAACGGCCCCAGAGCTGGAAC
The DNA here is from genome assembly GCA_019447015.1 of Hymenochirus boettgeri. NCBI lineage: Eukaryota > Metazoa > Chordata > Amphibia > Anura > Pipidae > Hymenochirus > Hymenochirus boettgeri. The sequence goes on along the minus strand of JAACNH010001388.1, from coordinate 68,165 downwards.
CAATCAGAGACAATATCACTGGGCTCAATCACACACATACAGTATGGAGCTAGAGAGACAGCTCAATCACACACATACAGTATGGAGCTAGAGAGTTCAATCACACACATACAGTATGGAGCTAGAGAGACAGCTCAATCACACACATACAGTATGGAGCTATAGAGACCGCTCAATCACACACATACAGTATGGAGCTAGAGAGACGGCTCAATCACACACATACAGTATGCAGCTAGAGAGACCGCTCAATCACACACATACAGTATGGAGCTAGAGAGACCGCTCAATCACACACATACAGTATGGAGCTAGAGACAGTTCAATCACCACACAGTATGGAGCTAGAGACAGTTCAATCACACACACACAGTATGGAGCTAGAGAGATAGCTCAATCACACACATACAGTATGGAGCTAGAGAGATAGCTCAATCACCACATACAGTATGGAGCTAGAGAGACCGCTTCAATCACACACATACAGTATGGAGCTAGAGAGAACCGCTCAATCACACACATACAGTATGGAGCTAGAGAGACAGCTCAATCACACACATACAGTATGGAGCTAGAGAGACCGCTCAATCACACACATACGTATGGAGCTAGAGAGACTGCTCAATCACACAATACAGTATGGAGCTAGAGACAGTTCAATCACGCACACAGTATGGAGCTAGAGACAGTTCAATCACACACATACAATATGGAGCTAGAGACAGTTCAATCCCACACACATACAATATGGAGCTAGAGACAGTTCAATCACACACATACAGTATGGAGCTAGAGACAGTTCAATCACACACATACAGTATGGAGCTAGAGACGTTCAATCACACACACCAGTATGGAGCTAGAGACAGTTCAATCACACACATACAATATGGAGCTAGAGACTCATCACACACACACACACAGTATGGAGCTAGAGACGTTCAATCACACACATACAATATGGAGCTAGAGACAGTTCAATCACACACACACAGTATGGAGCTAGAGACAGTTCAATCACACACATACAGTATGGAGCTAGAGAGACCAGCTCAATCACACACATACAGTATGGAGCTAGAGAGACCGCTCAATCACACACATACAGTATGGAGCTAGAGAGACCGCTCAATCACACACATACAGTATGAAGCTAGAGAACCGCTCAATCCACACACATACGTATGGAGCTAGAGACAGCTCAATCACACATACAGTATGGAGCTAGAGACAGTTCAATCACACACATACAGTATGGAGCTAGAGACAGTTCAATCACACACATACAGTATGAAGCTAGAGAGTTCAATCACACACATACAGTATGGAGCTAGAGACAGTTCAATCACACACATACAGTATGGAGCTAGAGACAGTTCAATCACACACACACAGTATGGAGCTAGAGACAGTTCAATCACACACATACAATATGGAGCTAGAGACAGTTCAATCACACACACACAGTATGGAGCTAGAGACAGTTCATCACACACACATACAATATGGAGCTAGAGACAGTTCAATCACACACATACAGTATGGAGCTAGAGACAGTTCAATCACACACATACAGTATGAGCTAGAGAGACAGCTCAATCACACACATACAGTATGGAGCTAGAGAGACAGCTCAATCACACACATACAGTATGGAGCTAGAGAGACCGCTCAATCACACACATACAGTATGAAGCTAGAGAGACCGCACAATCACACACATACAGTATGGAGCTAAGAGCTCATCACACATCACGTATGGAGCTAGAGACAGTTCAATCACACACATACAGTATGGAGCTAGAGACAGTTCAATCACACACATACAGTATGAAGCTAGAGAGTTCAATCACACACATACAGTATGGAGCTAGAGAGATAGCTCAATCACACACATACAGTATGGAGCTAGAGACAGTTCAATCACACACATACGTATGAGCTAGAGAGACAGCTCAATCACACACATACAGTATGGAGCTAGAGAGACAGCTCAATCACACACATACAGTATGGAGCTAGAGAGTTCAATCCCACATACAGTATGGAGCTAGAGAGATAGCTCAATCACACACATACAGTATGGAGCTAGAGACAGTTCAATCACACCACATACAGTATGGAGCTAGAGAGACAGCTCAATCACACACATACAGTATGGAGCTACAGAGAGACCGCTCAATCACACACACACAGTATGGAGCTAGAGACAGTTCAATCACACACATACAGTATGGAGCTAGAGAGTTCAATCACACACATACAGTATGGAGCTAGAGAGTTCAATCACCCACATACAGTATGGAGCTAGAGAGATAGCTCAATCCACACACATACAGTATGGAGCTAGAGAGACAGCTCAATCACACACATACAGTATGGAGCTAGAGAGTTCAATCACACACATACAGTATGGAGCTAGAGAGATAGCTCAATCACACACTACAGTATGGAGCTAGAGAGACAGTTCAATCACACACATACAGTATGGAGCTAGAGAGTTCAATCACACCATCAGTATGGAGCTAGAGAGAACTCTCCAATCACACACATACAGTATGGAGCTAGAGACAGTTCAATCACACACAGTATGGAGCTAGAGAGACAGCTCAATCACACACATACAGTATGGAGCTAGAGACAGTTCAATCACACACATAATGGAGCTAGAGAGCAGCTCATCACACACATACGTATGGAGCTAGAGAGACAGCTCAATCACACACACTACAGTATGGAGCTAGAGAGTTCAATCACACACATACTATGGAGCTAGAGAGTTCAATCACACACATACGTATGGAGCTAGAGACAGTTCAATCACACACATACAGTATGGAGCTAGAGAGATAGCTCAATCACACACATACAGTATGGAGCTAGAGAGTTCAATCACACCCATACAGTATGGAGCTAGAGAGTTCAATCACACACATACAGTATGGAGCTAGAGACAGTTCAATCACGCACATACAGTATGGAGCTAGAGAGATAGCTCAATCACACACATACAGTATGGAGCTAGAGAGTTCAATCACACACATACAGTATGAGCTAAGAGTTCAATCACACACATACGGTATGCAGCTAGAGAGACAGCTCAATCACACACATACAGTATGGAGCTAGAAAGACCGCTCAATCACACACATACAGTATGGAGCTAGAGAGACAGTTCAATCACACACATACAGTATGGAGCTAGAGAGACCGCTCAATCACACACATACAGTATGGAGCTAGAGAGACCGCTCATCACACACATACAGTATGGAGCTAGAGAGACCTCTCAATCACACACATACAGTATGGAGCTAGAGACAGTTCAATCACGCACACAGTATGGCGCTAGAGACAGTTCAATCACACACACACAGTATGGAGCTAGAGACAGTTCAATCACGCACACAGTATGGAGCTAGAGACAGTTCAATCACACACATAAAGTATGGAGCTAGAGACGGTTCAATGACACACATACAATATGGAGCTAGAGAAGATTCAATGACACACATACAGTATGGAGCTAGAGACAGTTCAATCACACACATACAGTATGGAGCGAGAGACAGTTTAATCACACACATACCGTATGGAGCTAGAGAGACAGCTCAATCACACACATACAGTATGGAGCTAGAGAGACAGCTCAAATTAGACAGCTCGATCACTTAAAAGATATGGAATTAAAGAGACAGCTCAATCACACACATACAGTATGGAGAAAGAGAGACAGCTTGTTTTCTTAAACCATAAGGAATTAAAGAGACCGCTTTATCACACACAGAGGAATTAAAGAGACTGCTTTATCACACACAGATGAAATAAAGAGACCGCTTTATCACACACAGAGGAAATAAAGAGACAGCTTTATCACACACAGAGGAAATAAAGAGACCGCTTTATCACACACAGAGGAAATAAAGAGACAGCTTTATCACACACATCTTTACTTCTTGTGTTGGATAAAAAGGCGGTTCTTTTCATCCTCTGTGTGTGATAAAGCTTGTCCTTTATGCCTCTGTGGGTGATAAAAGTGTTCTCTTTAATTCCTCTGTGGTGAAAAGCTGTGTTCTCTGTTATTCCTCTGTGTGTGTGTGATAAAGCGTCTTCTTTAATTCCTCTGGTGTGGATAAGCGGTCTCTTTAATTCCTCTGTGGGTGATTAAACTTTAGTCTCTTTAATCCCTGTGTGTGATAAAGATGTTCTAATTCCTCTGTGGGTGGATAAAGCTGTCTCTTTAATTCCTCGTGGGTGATAAGCTGTCTCTTATTTCCTCTGTGTGATTAAAGCGTCTCTTTATTTCCTCTGTGTGTGATAAGCGGTCTCTTTTTTCCTCTGTTGCTGATAAAGCGTCTCTTTATTTCCCTGTTGTGGATTATAAAGCTTGTCTCTTTATTTCTCGGTGTGATAAAGCTGTCTCTTATTTCCTCTGTGTGTGATAAAGCTGTCTCTTTTATTCTCTGGTTGATTATAAAAGCTGTATCTTCTTTCCTCTGTGTGTGATAAAGCGGGCTCGTTATTTCCTCTGTGTGTGAAAAGCTGTCTCTTTATTTCCTCGTGTCGTGATAAATCTGTCTCTTGTAATTCCTCTGTGGCGTGATTAAAGCTGTCTCGTTATTTCCTCTGTGTGTGATTTAAAGCTGTTCTTTGATTCCTCTGTGTGTGATAAAGCTGTCTCTTAATTCTCTGTGTGTGTAATCGAAAGTGGGTGCGCTTATTCTATGGGTGGAGAAAGCTGTCTAGTTTATTCCTCTGTGTTGTGATAAAGCTTCCTTATGCCTGTGTGTGATAAAGCGGTGCGGTATCTGTTAATTCATCTGTGTGTGGAGCTGTCTCTTTAATTCTATGGTGTGAGAAAAGCGGTCTCTTTAATTGCTTGTGAAGGTTCTCATTCATCCGCGTCATTGGATACTGTTGTATCAATTAGATCACCTGGACTTGAATGTAGTTCTTGAAGACGTTTCGCTCGTCATCAGACTGGCTTTCTCAATTCAGAATGACTTGTACTTCAACCAACAGATGACGACATATGGTACTCGGGGTAGAAGAAAACTATGGTGTCTATGATGTGACATCTCTCTCACTGGTATACCCACCAAGGAGGGAGTTTGACATGGTGAGAAAAACGGTGGGCCAAGACAGCACTCTTACCAGCAGAACTGATCTCAACCCAAACAGGTGTTATTCCGGTTGGACTTGTGCTGAATACCAACCTATTTCAAAATAAAGGGATAAGTTTCCGATAAGCAAAAAACATGGATGTGCTAGGGGATCTCCAGTTTCCACCTATGTAGCCAACCTTTACATGAGAGGTAGAAACACAGGCGCTTTTAAACCTTAGGGCATAGCACCAGCCACTGGTTCAGAATATGTTGAGACACCTGGGTTTGTAAAAGCCACAGAAGGAAGTACAGCTTTCACAGAACAAAGTTTACTGCGGTGGACCAAAAACAGTAAAAGTCACAGGGAAGATACAAAACAAACAAACTGGCTTCTTGGACTGCTTGCGTAAAAGTTAAGGAAAAATGGTAAAAACTGGAAGTAGAGGTTTACCGAAAACCAACACAACACAGATCAGTATTGATGTTTGACTCCCCACCCTTTAGATCACCAGCGTGGGTCATCAGAACCCTGCAAAACAGAGCGAAGAACATCCCCACTAGCACAGAGGCGAAGGCGTAAAGAAAGAAACATCTCAGAGGAGCCCTAAAACTTGTGGATATCAGACTGGACTTTGTCAAAAGAAAGTAGAGAGAAGGAAAGAAAAAGAACACGAGGTACAACAGTGAAGGGGAAAAGCAAGACAGGGGAAGAACATGGTTCATCCCATATTGCGCAGGGGTATCTGAGAAATTAAGAAGAATTTTCAAAAAAAACATCGTTATCCCTGTCTGCTTTTAACCGAACAACACATGAGGCAGCTGGTACATCCGAAAGACCCAATACAAAACACAAGAAAAAGACATCATATATGCAGTGAGTGCAGTGAAGAATTGCTCTGATTTGTATGTGGGGGAGGGACCAAACAGCAATGCATCAACGTATGGCCCAAGCACAGAAGAGCCAATCCTCGGGTCAGGACTAGCAGGTATCTGCATCTTAAGGGATAAAGGACTACCTTTGAAGATTGTAATGGTAACATTATTGGCAAAGGAACGGACTGTTTCAAGAGAGGGTGTTTTATTAAGGAGGCCATTTATGTGAAAATAAGAAACCAAGCCTAAAGAGAGGTGGGGGGGTTTTGACACCAACTGTCTTGCCATGTGCAATGCTGTTTTAACACTTACTCTGGGCGTTCCATATAACACTCTTAGCCACTATCCAATCCCACCCTTAAACCTGGTGTGAGATTGCTATGGATGGTCAGGGTAAAGATTGCCACAGATTCTTGGTACCAAGTCATGTGAATGAGAAAGCCAGTCGGATTGACTAGCGAAACGTCTTCAAGAACTAATTCAAGTCCAGTTGAGCTAATTGAATTACAACAGATATGTCTCTTTATCCTCTGGGTGTGATTAAAGCTGTCTCTTTAATTCCTATGTGTGTGATAAAGCGGTCTCTTTATTCCTCTGTTGTGATAAAAGCTTGTCTCTTTATTTCCTCGTGTGTGTGTGTAAAAGCTGTCTCTTTATTTCTCTGTGGTGAAATGTAAACTTACCGTCACTCAACTAATAAACTTACCGTCACTCAAATGGTTAACTTACTTTTACTCAACTGTTAAACTTACTGTCACTCAACTAATAAACTTACCTTCATTCAACTAATAAACTTACTGTCACTCAACTAATAAACTTACCTTCACTCAACTAATAAACTTACCTTCACTCAACTAATAAACTTACCCTCACTCAACTAATAAACTTACCCTCACTCAACTAATAAACTTACCGTCACTCAATAAATAAACTTTACCGTCACTCAACTAATAAAACTTACCGTCACTCAACTAATAAATTTTTCAGTGCAATCAACTAATAGGACTTACCGTCAACTCAAACAATAACTTACCTGCATTCAACTAATAAACTTACATCACTCAACTAATAAACTTACAGTCTCTCAACTAATAAACTTACCGGCTCTCAACTATAAACTTACCTGCATTCAACTAATAAACTTACCATCACTCAACTAATAAACTAGCTAAACTAATAGACTTACCGTCACTAACTAATAAACTTACCGTCACTCAACTAATAAACTTACCGTCACTCAACTAATAAACTTACCTGCATTCAACTAATAAACTTACCATCACTCAACTAATAAACTTACAGTCACTCAACTAATAAACTTACCGTCACTCAACTAATAAAAATTAACGCGCACCAACTGGTAAACTTACCGTCACTCAACTGGTAAACTTACTGCCACTTACAATTAAAATTACCGTCACTCAACTAATTAACTTACTGTCACTCAACTATTAAACTTACCATCATTCAACTATTTAACTTATCGTCATTGAACCAATTAACTTACCGTAACTCAACTAATTAACTTACCGTCATCACAATTAAACTACTGTCATTCAACCAAATAACTTACCGTCACTCAAACTAATAAATTTACAGTCACTCAACTGGTAAACTTACAGTCTCTCAAACTAAAAACGTACCGTCACTCAACGAATTAAAATTACCGTCACTCAACTAATAAACTTACCGTCACTCAACTAATAAACTTACCGTCACTCAACTAATAAACTTACCTTCATTCAACTAATAAACTTACCGTCACTCAACTAATAAACTTACAGTCACTCAACTAACAGACTTACCGTCACTCAACTAATAAACTTACCGTCACTCAACTGGTAAACTTACCGTCACTCAACTGGTAAACTTACTATCACTCAACAATTAAAATTACCGTCACTCAACTAATAAACTTACCGTCACTCAACTATTAAACTTACCATCATTCAACTATTTAACTTATCGTCATTGAACCAATTAACTTACCGTAACTCAACTAATTAACTTACCGTCATTCAACAATTTAACTTACTGTCATTCAACCAAATAACTTACCGTCACTCAACTATTAAACTTACCGTCACTCAAATGGTGAACTTACCTTTACTCAACTGTTAAACTTACTGTCACTCAACTAATAAACTTACCTTCATTCAACTAATAAACTTACTGTCACTCAACTAATAAACTTACCTTCATTCAACTAATAAACTTACCGTCACTCAACTGGTAAACTTACCGTCATTCAACCAATTATCTTACTGTCACTCAACTAATAAATTTACCGTCACTCAACTAATTAACTTACCGTCACTCAACTATTAAACTTACTGTCATTCAACTATTTAACTTACCGTCATTCAACCAATTAACTTACCGTCACTCAACAAATTAACTTACCGTCACTCAGAGAATAAAGAGAAGCTTTATCACACACAGGGAAATAAAAGAGACAGCTTTATCACACACAGAGGAAATAAAGGACCGCCTTTATCACACACAGGGAATTAAAGAGACAGCTTTATCACACACAGAGGAATTAAAGAGACATACGTTGTATTCAATTTAGATCAACTGGACTTGTGAATGAGTTCTTGAAGACGTTCGCTAGTCATCGACTGGCTTTCTCAATTCAGAAGACTGTACAAGAATCTGTGGCAATTATGTACCCTGGAAAACCCAATTAGCATATCACAGCCAGGTGTTAAGGGTGGGATGTGATAGTGGCTAAGAGGTGTTATAGGAACGCCCAGAGTAAGGTGTTAAAAACAGCATTGCACATGGCAGACAGGTTGGTGTCAAACCCACCACCCATCATATTAGGCTTGGGTCTTTATTTTAACAATAAATGGCCTCCTTAACACCCTCTTGAACCAGTCCACGTTCCTTTGCCAATATGTTAACATTACAATCTTCAAAGGTATGCTTTATCCTTAAGATGCAGAGACACCAGGCTGAGTCTGACACGAGGAATTGGCTCTTCTGGGCGGCCATACGTTGATGCAGTTGCTGTGTTTGGTCTCCCCCACATACAAATCAGAGGCATTCTTCACTGCACTGCCACTGCATATATGATGTCGCTTTTCTTGGTTTTGGTATTGGGGTCTTTCGGAGATTACCAATGCTGCTCAGGTGTTGTTTCGGGTTTTAAAGCAGACAGGGATACGATGTTTTTGAAAATTTCTTCTAATTTCTCAGAGACACCCTGCACATTATGGGATGACCATGTTCCTCCTGTCTTGCTTTTCCCCTTCACTGTTGGTACTCGTGTCCTTTCTTTCCTTCTACTTCTTTTGACAAAGGCCCAGTCTGGATATCCACAAGTTTTAAGGGCTCCTCTGAGATGTTTCATTTCTTTAGCCTTCGCCTCTGTGCTAGGGGGATGTTCTCGGCTCTGTTGTTGCAGGTTCTGATGACCCCAGCTGTGATCTAAAGGGTGGTGGGAGTCAAACATCAAATACTGACTGGTGTGTTGGTTTTCTGTAACTCTACTTCAGTTTACATTTTCCTTAACTTTTACAAGCAGTCCAAGAAAGCCAGTTTTGTGTTTTGTATCTTCCTTGTGGAATTTAATGTTTGGTCCACCGCATAATGTGTTCTGTGAAAGCTTGTACTTCCTCTGGTGGATTTTAACCCAGGTGTCATAACATATCTGAACCAGTGGCTGGGTGCTATGCCCTTAAAGGTATTAAGCGCCTGTGTTTCTACCTCCTCCATGTAAAGTTGGCTACAATAGGTGAACTGGAGATCCCAAGCACATCCATGTTTTGGCTTATAGGAACTTATCCCTGTATTTGAAATAGGTGGTATTCAGGCACAAGTCAACAAGGAACACACCTGTGTCTGGGTTGAGATCAGTTCTGGTAAGAGTGCTGTTGGCCCAACCGTTTTCTCACCATGTCAACAGCCTCCTTGGTGGGTATACAAGTGAAGAGAGATGTCACATCATAGGACACCATAGTTTCTTCTACACCGAGTACCATATCTTCAATCTTGTTGGTGAAAGTACAAGTCATTCTGAATTGAGAAAGCCAGTCGGATGACTAGCGAAACGTCTTCAAGAACTACATTTCAAGTCCAGTTGATCTAATTGAATACAACAGATATACCATGACCTGGATGAATGAGAACCTTCACAAGCAATTAAAGAGACAGCTTTATCACACACAGAGGAATTAAAGAGACAGCTTTATCACACACAGAGGAATTAAAGAGACGCTTTATCACACACAGAGGAAATAAAGAGACAAGCTTTATCACACACGAGGAAATAAAGAGACAGCTTTCTCACACACAGAGGAAATAAAGAGACGCTTTATCACACACAGAGGAATTAAAGGAGACAGCTTTATCACACACAGAGGAATAAAGAAGAAGCTTTATCACAAAACAGGGAAATAAGAGACAGCTTTATCACCCACAGAGGAATTAAAGAGACAGCTTTATCACAACAGAGAGGAAATAAAGAACCGCTTTATCACACACAGAGGAAATAAAGAGACACGCTGTATCACACAACAGAGGAAATAAAGAGACAGCTTATCACACACAGAGAAATAAAGAGACAGCTTATCACACACAGAGGAAATAAAGAGAAGCTTTACACACAAGAGGAAAAAAGAGACGCTTTATCACACACAGAGGAAATAAAGAGACCGCTTTATCACACACAGAGGAAATAAAGAGACCTTATCAAACAGAGGAAATTAAAGAGACAGCTTATCACACACAGAGGAAATAAGAGACAGCTTTATCACCCCAGAGGAATTAAAGAGACAGCTTTATACCCAACAGAGGAATAAGAGACAGCTTATCCACACACAGAGGAATTAAAGAGACAGCTTTATCACCCACAGAGGAATTAAGAGGACAGCTTATCCACACAAGGATAGAGACGCTTCACAAAGATTAAAGAGACAGCTTTATCACCCACAGAGGAATTAAAGAGACAGCTTTCATCCACAGAGGAATTAAGAGACGCTTTATCACACAACAGAGGAATTAAAGAGAACCAGCTTTATCACACACAGAGGAATATAAGAGACAGCTTTATCACACACAGAGGAAATTAAAGAGACAGCTTTATCACACACAGAGGAATTAAAGAGACAGCTTATCACCACAGAGGAATTAAAGAGCAGCTTATCACCCACAGAGGAAAATAAGAGACAGCTATCAACACACAGAGGAAATAAGAGACAGCTTTATCACAAAAGCAGGCAATAAAGAGACAGCTTTATCACACACAGAGGAAATAAAGGAGACAGCTTATCACACACAGAGGAAATAAAGAGACAGCTTTATCACACACAGACGGAAATAAAGAGACAGCTTATATCAACACAGAGGAATTAAAGAGACAGCTTTATCACACACAGAGGAATAAAGAGACAGCTTTATCACACACAGAGGAATTAAAGAGACAGCTTTATCACACACAGAGGAAATAAAGAGACAGCTTTATCACACACAGAGGAATTAAAGAGACAGCTTATCACCCACAGAGGAATTAAGAGACAGCTTATCACACAAAGAGGAAATAAAGAGACAGCTTTATCACACAGAGGAAATAAAGAGAAGCTTTATTCACACCACAGAGGAAATAAAGAGACAGCTTTATCACCACAGAGGAAAATAAAGAGACCGCTTTATCCACAACAGAGGAAATAAAGAGACAGCTTTATCACACACAGAGGAAATAAGAGACCTTATCACAACAGAGGAAATAAAGAGACAGCTTTATCACACACAGAGGAAAAAAGAGGACAGCTTTATACACACACAGAGGAAATAAAGAGGACAGCTTTATCACACAACAGAGGAAATAAGAGACAGCTTTATCACACCACAGAGAAATAAAGAGCAACCGCTTTATCACACACAGAGGAAAAAAGAGCAGCTTTATCAACACAGAGGAAATAAGGAGACCGTTTATCACACACAGAGGAATAAAGAGAACGCTTATCACACACAGAGGAAATAAAGAGGACGCTTTATCAACACAGAGAGAATTAAAGAGACAGCTATCACACACAGAGGAAATAAAGAGACCGCTTTATCACACACACGAGGAAATAAAGAGACAGCTTATCACACAAGAGGAAATAAAGAGACCGCTTTATCACACAAGAGGAAATAAAGGACGCTTATCAACACACGAGGAAATAAAGAGACAGTTTATCACACACAGAGGAAAAAAGAGACAGCTTTATCACACACAGAGGAATTAAAGAGACCGTTATCACACACAGAGGAAATAAGAGACCAGCTTTATACACACAGAGGAAATAAAGAGACAGCTTATCACACACAGAGGAATAAGAGACAGCTTTATCACCCACAGAGGAATTAAAGAGACAGCTTTATCACACACAGAGGAATTAAAGAGACAGCTTTATCACCACACAGAGGAATTGAAAGAGACAGATTTAGCACACAAGAGGAAATAAAGAGACCGCTTTATCACACACAGAGGAAAAAGAGACAGCTTTATCACACAAGAGGAATTAAGAGACAGCGTTTATCCACACAGAGGAAATAAAGGAGACAGCTTTATCACCACACAGAGGAAATAAAGAGACAGCTTATCACACACAGAGGAAATAAAGAGACAGCTTTCACACAAGAGGAAATAAGAGACAGCTTTATCACACACAGAGGAAATAAGAGACCAGCTTTATCACCACAGAGGAATAAGAGACAGCTTATCACACACAGAGGAAATAAAGAGACAGTAGGTACTTACCATACACGGCTACTGATTTCTCTGTTCTGGTTATTAGGTATTTGTGCAGGTTCTGGGTTAACTCTCTTTCTTTGACTGGACCAGTGAACCCGAGGATGAAGGACACAGCCGAGCTATAAGCCTCCAGGACTGGACCCAGCAAGCGCTGCAGGAAGGTCACAAACTCCTGATGATCTGGGCAACCGCTGACCTGGTTAACAACAGGTTAAAACTGTGAACTCACAGAGAGGGTTAATAACAGGGGGAGAAAGGGTTAAACTTCTACCCATAAAGGGGAACAAGGGCACCACCTAGTGGCCATTTCACTGAATAGATTTGCAATGTATCATTATAACTATTGGTTAAATTGATTGGCGTCTGGAACGTGAAACTCTTATAATCTACTTAGAAAACTATTGTAAGTGCCAATAAAATAAAGTGTCACACACTAGATGATTATCATGATATTACATATTTCATTTGAATTGATTTGGTAAACCCGGTACCTTTAAATAACGATCCCTCTGTTCCTCTCCAAAGTCACTGTCTTCGTCCTCCTCGTCGCTCCTCCACGACAGCGTTTCGGACAGTTTCCCGTCCCAGGGCTGATCCGCCGCGTTGGGGCTGGAATCCTCGTGATCTTCCTGGGGGTTAGATAAAGTAACAACCAGTGATGTCATCAGAATGACCTCATTTCTCAAGTTTTACCGCTGAGAACGTTACGTAGCGATAAGAGTGAAACAAACTCATTAAAGGATGTTTCAACGGCCAACGAGGTTACTGATCTACTGTGTGATGATACCATTGGTTAATGAACAGCCAATCAAACCGTGGTTATTAGTTACCGATCTCCCAATTTTAATAAAGTTGATAAACGTAGAGAAGAAAAGGCAGTGACCTGGGGTGTCGGATTGCTTCATATTAAGGTTTCATTCTCCTTCCAATGCCAAACATCCCTGAAATGACTGTCGCTGTCCCTTTAATAGGTGCTGTGACTTTAACAATGAACAGTGCTGCCCCCCTGAGGTCACACTGCCACACAGCACATTCATCTATTTGGTGTACCGGGCTGATGGCACGGTGAGGATCAGTAAGACAGCACCATCACCAAACTGTGTCACTTACCTCTGCTACCAGGAGAATCCCGAACGTGATCAGTCTCTGCACCGCGTCATGGCAAACTTGGTGGAACATCTGGCAGGGCTGGAAGAAACAATGTGAGGTGTAAGAATTATAACCCGTATTACTGGTCACACTATATACAAACCATAGCATGGACTGCACTGCCCCTGTGGAGGGAATCTCACCTGGATTCTCTATTATAAACTAGATGTGGAACGTTTTCCTACATTGGATTCTTGTTTTCCGTTAAAGATCCGTTTTCTATATATTATCGCTCCAATCCGATTGTTCGTTATTAAAGGGGAAATCAATGTAAAACAGAGCCCTGCGTTTCTCTTGTTCCCACAATGCAGTATTGAATTTACAAGGGGAATGAGGAAGGTAATAGTGTCCTCCTCCTGCGCCTTTAAATATCCCAGTTTAGCGTCACGCTAAATAACATTCACGCACACTAACAAATATTACATCACGTATGCGGGTATTTCATTGGCTGGCCAATATGACATCACCCAGAGTGTCTGTTATGGTCACTGGGTATAAGTTGCCTCAGTAGAGTCTGAGCATGTGTGACCCACTCAACAGCCAATCAGTAGAAAATTACTGTTAGGAACATTCCAAGGAAGTGGTGCTCCTGGAAGAAGATCCTAAAATGGCCCCACTGACCACATTGAAGAAATCAGTCGGTTTATTAAATTGAAAACAATATGGAGAATTACCGAGATCTGTGTAATATCGAGAAATCATTCAAAAACCTTTAATAAACAACGAGAAATGATTTAGGACGTTTCCACAAGAACAAGCAGTGTCGCCATTTCCATACAAAACCCCACACACCATCTACCACACAACATAAACAATATCATTATCCGGTCATCAGAACAGAAGGACACTGACTGTGTATAAATTGTATAACATGCGGGAATTCATCCCTGACTAATTGACTAATGGGGCTTGTACACCAACAAATCCCCGTCGTACGATTGGGGGATTGGACAATCGCCCTACACCAATGAAGAATAGTACGGACACTGGGATTATTTTATGTATGAGCCCCATAACCATCAATACTAATCCTGTGTATAGATCTCCCCGGCGTCCTCACCTTACCAAAGCAATAACGCCTTCTTGGACAGGAAGGTTAACACAAGGCGGCCTGCGCTGCGTATTGTCGCTCTTGGTGACAGCCGCCATCAGAGGGTCCGCTCGGCTTCTCCATACTTCTCCCGTTCAGTTCTAAATGGAGGCTGCAGGCTGAAAACACACGGTGGGTGAAACGGTTACTACAATTGGAAGTTGCCGATGACGGAGGAGATTTTGGGGGCTTATCATCTGGCAATCGATAGAAAACGGACCGCGCATGTCAACTAATAAATCTACCGTCACGCAACTAAGAAAACCTACCGTCACTCACACTATGAAACTGTACCGTCAACTCAACTAATATAAATTTACAGTCACGCAATGGTTAAAACTTACAGTTCTCGTCAACTAAGAAACTTACCGGCACTCAACTAATAAACTTACCGTCATCAACTAAGAAACTGACCGCGCAATCAAGAATAAATTGACGCAGCGACGAATAGAAGGACCGTCACTCAACGAATAAAAACGGAACCTGACATGAACGAAGAAACTTACACCAGCACTCAAACTGAGGAAAACGTTACAGTCTCGCAGACGATATAAACAGGACGGCACCATACTACGAAACGACCAGACTGCAAACAAGAAACGGAACGGTCCACTGCAAACGAAGAAACGAGACCGGCACGCCAAGGAACGAAAAAATCTTTCTTACCGTCACGCCTCAACTAATAAAAAGTACCGGTTCACTCGACTAATAAATTACTCGTCACTGACTAATCAAGCTTACCGCACTCGACTAATAACCTACCGTCACGCAACGTAAGAAACGAAACCGTCACGCAAGCTAATGAAACTGACCGGGCACTCAACTAATAAAACGTACCGTCACTCAACTAAGTAAACGTGACCGTCACTCAACTAAGAGAACCGGACCGGTCATCTCAAACTAAGAAACTGACCAGCAGTCCCGCAACGAAGATAACGGTGACCCGAGTGGCGCATAGGAAGAAACTGACCGCACGCAACGAATGAAACGGAACCCTCACTCAACGAATAAACGTACCCCTCACTCAACGTAATTAAACTCCGTTACCGTCACTCAACTACATAAAATTCCCGTCACTAACTAATAAACTCTACCGTCCACTTTCGACTAATCAAACTTACGTCATCGACTAATAAACTTAGCCGTCACGCGGACTAAAAAATTACCGTCACTTTCGACTAAAAACTTACCTGTCACTCCCGCATAAAAAACTTACCGTCCACTAGGACTAATAACTACCGTCAACGCGACTAATACAACCTAAAACCGTTCACTCGAATAATAAACCTTACCGTCACTCAACTAATTAAAACTTACGTCACTAAACTAATTATAAACTTACCGCACTCAACTAATTAAACTTAACCGTCAATAGACTAATAAACTTACCGTCATCGACTAAATAAACTTACCGTCACTCGACGAATAAACTTACGTCACTCGGACTAATAAACTTACCGTCACTCAACTAAAGTAAAATTTACCGTCACTCAACTATAAAACTTACCGTCCACTCAATGGTTTAAACTTACCGTCACTCAAAATACACGGACGGTCACGACAACTGGGATATATTCGGACACCATCACTCGAAACAATAAAACTGACCTGCAGATCAACTAATATAACTTACCCGTCACTCAAACTAAATAAACGTACCGTCATCAAACTAATATTAAACTTGACCGTCATCAAACTAATAAATTTACATGACACGCAACGGGGAAACGACAGTGGCGGCGCAACGAAGAATAGCGTGACCGGCACGCAACTGAATAAAAACCCTTACCGTCACTTCAAAACTAATAACACTTACCGTCACTCAACTAATAAATTACAGTGCCCACAGCGGACTAAGAGATCCGGACCGGTGCAACGGCAACGAATTAAACGACCTGGAAGGCACGAAGAAAAACGGACACAGCACGCAACGAAGAAACGGACAGTCGCTCAACTAATAACGGGACCGTCATTGCAACGAATGAAACTTACCATCACTCAACTAATAAACTTAAAACGTCACTAAACGAATGAAACGGGACCGGCCACTCAACTAATAGAAATCGTACCGGCAGCGCAACGAAGTAAACGTACGCGTCACCGCACGAAGAAAACTGACCGGTCACCGACTAATAAACTACCGGGCACTCGGACGAATAAACGTACCGGCATGCTCAACGAATGCAAAAGGTACCCGTCTACTCAACCTAAGTTAAAATCTGACCGTCACTCAACTGGGTCAACTTACCGCTCACTCAAATAATAAACTTAGGTCACTCAACGGGTAAACTAACCATCCACTTCAACGAAGTAAACCGTACCCTGCATGAACGAAGGTTAACCTTACCGGCACGCAACGAAGAAACTCCGGACGTCATCAACTAAATAAAAACGAATCACGTCACTCAACCTAATAAATTTACAGTCACTCAAACTGTGTAAACGGGACAGTATCTCAACTAACTAAACTTTACCGTTCACTCAACTAATAAACTTACCGTATCAAACATGTTAAGATAAAACTTACCGTTCACTCAACTAATAAATTACAGGCACTCGGACTGAAGATGACGGACCGGCACAAGAAAGAAATGACCGGAAGAGCAGAACGAATAGAAACTGGACCAGCACGCAACGAAGAGAACGGACCACGCGGTGTGCAACGAAGAAAGCTGACCGTCATATAAACGAACTAAACTGACCATCACAGCAACTAAGGGAAAAGGAACGGCACGCAAGAAGGAAACGTTACCGTCCACTTCAATCTAATAAGTGTACCGTCACTAAAACGAAGAAATTACCGGTCACACTCTAACGATAACACTGACCGGCCACGCAACTAATAAATTTACAGTCACTCACTAATAGACTGACCGTCACTGCGAAATTAATAGACACGTACAGGCAGTTCAACAATAAAACTGTACCATCACTCAAACTAAATAAACTGCAGTCTCTCAACGAGAAAAACGGACCGGCGCGCAACGAACAACGGGACCGGCAGGCAACGAAGAAAACCGGACCAGCAACGCAACGAAGAAACTGACAGGCACTCAAACTAAGAGAGCCCGGACCGGCACGCCCAAAGAAAAAACTTACGTCACTCAACCAATAAACTTACTGCACTCCAACTATAAACTTACCTTCATCAACTAATAAACGTACCGTCAATCAACTAAGAAACTTACCAGTCACTCAACTAACAGTGACTTACCGTCCACTCAACCTAATAAACGTACCGTCATGAACGGGAAAATTACGTCACGCAAACGGGGTGAAACTGGACGGCCACGCGACAAGGAAAATGACCGTCACTAACTAATGTAACTTACTGTCACTCAACTATCCGTAAATCGTACCAATCATTCCCAACGATTGAAACTTTCCCGTCATTGAACCAATTAACTTACCGGAACTCAACAATTAACTGACCGGCAGTACAACAATTTGAAACTACGTCATTCAACCGAATAAGCTTTACCGTTCACTCAACTAATAAATTTACAGTCAACTCAAACTGGTTAAACGGACAGGCGCGCAACGAAAAAGACCGGGCATCGCACAACGAAGAAATCTGAGCCGCACGCAAAGGGGGAACGGTAGAAGGGGACGCAAAAGGGGTAAACGGACGGGCACGGCAACGATAGGAAAACGAACCGGCAGGCAACGAAGAAAAAGGACGGCCGGCAACGAACGAAAATGACGGACCGCACGCAACTGAAGAAACGGACAGTGGCAAGCAACGAAAAACGGAACCCGCAAGCAACGAAGTAAACGGCACCCGGCACGCTAAAACGAAGAAAAGGACCGGGCACGCAACGAAGAAAACGGAACGGGGGCAGCCCCAACGAGAGGAAACGGGACCCGGCACGCAAAAACGAGAAACGGACCGGGGCACTCAACTAAGTAAACTTACACCGTACGACTCAACTAACTAAACTACCGTCGAATCATCACCTACCATTAAACTGTACCGTCACTCAACTGGGGACATGCACTAAATTAAATAGGTCCGACTATAATACGGCACCAACGTAAACCACATTCAACTATGTGACTTTCGTCATTGAGACCAATAGTAAAACTGACCGAACTCAACAATAATTCCCGTTCATGACTTAGATCACACCCAACTTACCGTCACTCACTAATAAACTTACAGTCAATAACTGCGAAACTCTAACGTCCCTCAGGACTAATAAACTTACCGTATGTCACTAAATAAATACGACGTCACAGAAGGATGTAAACTTTACCGTCAACTAAAAATCTAGTACTTCAAATACAATACCTTCATCAAACTAAAAACTTGTACGTCACCTAAACTAGGTAAACTTCCTCACTCAACTAAGACACTGACGGGGCAACTAACGTAAAGAATCGGGACCACATAGCTTTCTCACTAATAATTACCGTCTAAAAACACGTCACAAACTAATAAAATTACTCTCACCAACTCGCATCAACTAATAAACTTACCCTCACTCAACTTACTTACGTCAACAAATAACTTTAGGCCACGTCAATATACTACCTACCAAATAATAAATTACGTACTACAATAGCTACCGTCTCATAACTAATTACGCACTCGACTAAAATTCAGTACTCGAACTGAAACTTCCGTAGCAGTTCTGGCTATAACTAAGTCACTAATATACTTACCGATCGACCATACTACGGCACTCACAATTAAATCGTACCGTCACTCAACTAGAAACATGTACAGTATCCAACTGATAAGACTTACCGTCACTCAACAATTAAAGTACACTGTCACTCAACTAATAAACTACCATCACTCAAATAATAAAACTAGTCCTGCTAACTAATAAACCTACCGTCACTCAAAAATAAACACTTACCGTTCACTCAAAATAATAGTACTAACCTAAATAATTACGAAGTATCAATGTAAACTTTACCGTCTCTCAACTAATAAACTTTACAGTCACTCAACATATGAAAACTTAACGAGACTCAACTAAAAAGACAGTTCACTGGTCAAGTAATAGCAGCTACCACTACATCACTTACCGGCATGTCAACTATACACTACATCAATCACTATAAATACGCTTCAACTATTACAGTCATCAACTAAATAGAACTGACCGTTCACCAACTAATAAACTTACCGGCACTCAACTAATTAAACTTACCGATCCCTAACAATATACTAGCGGAACAAGAAATACCGTCTCGTAAACTAATAAACTTGCACACTAGTCAACTAATAAATTAGTCATATAAAGTTACACGCATCACATAAACACAGACTTAATAATACTGTACAGTCACTCAACGAAAGACTTACCGTCCAGTCAACTAAAAACTTGACCGGCTTAACATACTCAATCCACTAATAAACGACGTTATCACATAACTACGCCCTATAAAACGATTACTATGAAATACCATCGACACGGCACTGAATGAAACTTACAGATCAACATGACTACCGTGCATGCAACGAATATAAACTACGGCACGGTATAACTACCGACTCAACTAAGATACGCATACAATAATCTTACATCATTACTTAATTCGTCACTAACTAAACCACAACAGTACATCTTACCGTCACTCAACTAATAATTGACCGTCACTCAAATGGTAAAACTTACCGTCACTCAACATGGTAAATTACGCACTCTACAATTAAAATTACGTCACTAAATAATTACGACTGTACTGCACGTCAAAATATTAAATCACTACCATCATTCAACTATGAATACTTATCGAGAATTGAAAACCACTTAACTTACCGTAAACTGCAACTAAATTAATCTTACCGTATTCAAACAAATAACTTATGTACATTCAACCAAATATCATTCGTCACTCAACTAATTAAATTTACTAGGTCCACTCAACTGGTAAACTTAACAGTCTCTCAACTAATAAAACTTACCGTCACTCAAATAATTATAACTTACCGTCACTCAAAATGGTGGAAGCGTACTTGCAAACTGAAAAGACGGGTAAACGAAGAAAACTGTACGTCAGCTAACTAATGAAACGTCAGGCCGTCATTCAAAGACCGCAGCTAAAAAAAGCTGGAGCGGCACCAAACTAGAAAGCTTACCTCAACTTACTACCGCATCAACATTAAACTATAACCGCGTACAATAAACTACCCACTAAAATAAATTTACCAGTCACTCAAATGGTAAACGTACAGTTGCGCTCAACGAATAAGCTTACCGTCATCAAGCTAAATAAACTTACCGTCAACTCAAATAATAAAATTACCGTCACTCAACTAATAAATTTACGTCCACTGCGACGAATAAGACGTACCGTCCACTCAACTAATCAACTACCGCATGGTAACGAAGACGACCAATCAAATTAACCATCTCTCAACTAAAACTTGCAGTACTCTCAAATACATAAACCTTTACCGTCACTCAACTAATAAACTTTACACGTCACTCAACTAATATAACTACCGTCACTCAACTAAACTAATACAATTAACTTACGTCACTCAAACTAGAAACTTACCGTCACTCAACTAATAAATTACAGTCACTCTAACTAATAGATAGTACTTAACGTGTCACTCAATAAAACTACTGCATTCAAACGATACAATGTTACAGTCCACTAACAATAGACTTACCGTCACTCAACTAATAACTTACCT
The DNA here is from genome assembly GCA_019447015.1 of Hymenochirus boettgeri. Classification (NCBI taxonomy): domain Eukaryota; kingdom Metazoa; phylum Chordata; class Amphibia; order Anura; family Pipidae; genus Hymenochirus; species Hymenochirus boettgeri. The sequence goes on along the minus strand of JAACNH010001388.1, from coordinate 46,548 downwards.
GCATTCAATAATATAAATCTTACCATCACTCAACTCAAAGATAAACTTACAGTCTCTAACTATAACTACGCGCTACAATTAAATACTGACCGGCGTCAATAGCCAACTGCAACATAGAAACGAAGCCGCATACAAAAGATAGGATCGCACGAACTGATGACGAGTCACGCAGAAAACGACCGTCATAAACGAAAGAATCAGACGGCATCATACTAATAATCTTACCGGCACTCAACTAATAAACTTACCAGTCACTACAAGTAAAATTACCGTCACTCAACGAATAACTACTTCACACAGCTATACAACTGTCACTAAATAAACCCCCACGGTTAAACGCTACCGGTCACAATATGCAAACTTCGTACGTGGAAATCTTATACTCTAATGATCTGCACTCTCTACAATGTAAAAAACCGTCACTCAAAATATGAAATGAACTGTCAACGCACTATTAAACTTACATCATTCAAATAATTAACTATCGTATTGAACCAATTAACGTACCGGAACTCAACTAATACTACCGTCATTCAAACAATTTAACTTATGTCTTCAAACCAAATAACTACGCACAACTCAACTACAACTCAATTAAATCACAGTCACTGCAATGGTAAACGGACGGCACTTGAACAAGAACTCCGCCGCAAAGGGAACCGGGATAGCAACTGGGAAACGCGGGCAACTCATATAATAAACGAACCGGCATTCGGCAATCGATGAACTAACAACTGTTAAAACAATGCGACCTAAACTTACTTCAGTCCTTAACTGACTCGGTCATGCAACTAATAAAACTTACTTCATCATAATAGAACTTACGTCACATTAACCAATGTAGCTTAACCGTCAATCAACCTAATATTACTACCGTCAATTCTCAACTTAATAAACTTACATGATCAACAGCAACGAAACGTCACGCAAACGTAAGTAAAGACTATGAACGACTGCACGTCAACTAATAAACTTACCCTCACTAACACCTAATGAAAACTTACCGTCACTCAACTAAAACTTAACTTCACATTTTCCTCAACTAAACTTAAAAACTTACCGTCACTCAACTAACTAAGAAAACTTACCGTCACTCACTAAGACTAACATGAAACTTACCGTCACTCGACCGAATAAACTACCGTCACAACAAAATAAGGACCGCACCAACAAAAAAACCGGCACGCAACAAAACACCTCACGCACTAATAAACTTACCGTCACTCGACTAATAAAATCGCTCTACCGTCACTGACCTAATAAACTTACCGTTCATCGACTTAATAAACTTACCGTCACTACAATAATAAAAAACTTACCGCACATCGACTAATAAAAATTACCGTCACTCGACTAATAAACTTACCCCGTCACGCTACTAAGAACAACCTTCCACTCACAATAAACACTCACCGGCCCCCCCCTCTCCCCCCCCCAATAAACTACGTCACGCAATGTAAACTTACCTCACTAACTAATAACTTACAGTCACTCAAAACTGTAAAAAATTTACCATCACTCAAACTAATAAACTTACCGTCACTTCAACTAATAAACTTACCGTCACTCAATATACAAACTTACCGTACTCAACTAATAAACTTACCGTCACTCAAACTAATAAACTTACCGTTCACTTCAAATTAATAAACTTTACCGTCACTCAACTAAATAAAACTTACACTCACTCAACTAATAAACTTACCCTCACTCACTATAAACTTACCCTCACTCAATAATAAATACCCTCAACTCAATATAAAATTACCGTCACTCAACAATAAAAACTTACCGTCACTCAACTAATAACTTACCGTCACTCAACTAATAAACTTTACCGTCACTCAACTAATAAACTTACCGTCACTCAAATAAAAATAATACCCTCTACCGTCACTAAACTAATAAACTTAACGCATCAAACTGGTAAACTACCGTCACTCAACTAATAACTTTACCTGTCACTCAATAAAACTTACCAACTCCAACTATAATTACCTGCATTCAACCAATAAAACTTACCGTCACTCAACTAATAAACTTACCGTCACTCAACTAATAAACTTACCGTCACTCAACTAATAAATTTACAGTCACTCAACTGGTAAACTTACAGTCTCTCAACTAATAAACTTACCGTCACTCAATAATAAACTTACCATCACTCAACTAATAAACTTACAGTCCACTCGCAAATAGACTTACGTACTCAACTAATATAAACTTACTGCATTCAACTAATAAACTTACCATCACTCAACTAATAACTTACAGTCTCTCAACTAATAACTTACCGTCACTCAACTAATAAACTTACCGTCACTCAACTAATAAACTTACCGTCACTCAACTAATAAAACTTACCGACCACTCAACTAATAAATTCACTTTTCAGTGCATCAACTAATAGACTTACCGTCTCAAACAATAACTTACCGCATTCAATAATAAACTACATCACTCAACTGGTAAACTTACAGTCTCTCAACTAATAAACTTACCGTCACTCAACTAATAAACTTACCTGACATTCAACTAATAAACTTACCAGTCACTCAACTAATCAACGTAGATAAATAATAGACTTACCGTCACTAAACTAATAAACTTACGTCAACTTCAAACTAATAAACTTTTACTCGTCATCAACTAATAAACGTACCTTTCAACAATAAATAGTCCAACTCAACTAATAACTTACAGTCACTCACACTAACAGACTACCGCACTAACTAATAAAAAAACATTAACGGCAAACTCAACTGTAAACTATCGTACACTCAAACTGGTAAAAACTTACTGCCACTCTACAATTAAAATTACCGTCACTCAACTAATTAACTTACATGTCAACTCAAACTATTAAACTTACATCATTCAACTATTTAATATCGTCATTGAACCAATTAACTTACACGTAACTCAAACTAATTAACTTACCGTCATTCAACAATTTAACTTACTGTCATTCAACCAAATAACTTACCGTCACTCAACTAATAAATTTACAGTCACTCAACTGGTAAACTTACAGTCTCTCAAACTAATAAACTTACCGTCACTCAACTAATAAACTTACCGTCACTCAACTAATAAATACCGTCACTCAACTACATTACAGTCACTCAACTGGTAACTTACCGTCTCTCAACTAATAAAACTACTCCATTCAACTATAAACTACCATCATCACTATAAACTAACCGTCACTAATAATAAACTTACCTTCATTCAACTAATAAATTACCGTCACTCAAAAATAAACTTAACAGTCACTCAAATAACAGACTTACGTACTCAACTAATAAACTTACGTCACAAACTGGTAAACTTACCGTCACTCAAATGGTAAACTTACTATCACTCAACAATTAAAATTACCGTACTCAACTAATAAACTTACCGTCACTCCAACTATTAAACTTACATCATTCAACTATTTAACTTATCGTCATTGAACCAATTAAACTTACCGTAACTCAACTAATTAACTTACCGTCATTCAACAATTTAAACTTATGTCATTCAACCAAATAACTTACCGTCACTCAACTATTAAACTTACCGTCACTCAAATGGTGAACTTACCTTTACTACAACTGTTAAACCTACTGTCACTCAACTAATAAACTTACCTTCATTCAACTAATAACTACTGTCACTCAAACTGATAAACTTACTCATTAACAATAAACTTACCGTCACTCAATGGTAAAACTACGTTCATTCAACCAATTATCTTACGGTCACTCAACTAAAAATTTACCGTCATAACTAATTAACTTCCGTCACTCAACTAGTTAAACTTACTGGTCATTCAACTATTAATTGACGTCATTCAACCAATTGAACTACCGTCACTCAACAAGATTAACTACCGTCACTCAAACTATTAAAAGCTGATGTCACTCAACTAGATTACTACCGTCAGTCAATTAAGTTAACTTACCGTCACTTAACTATTAATTACCATCATTAAACCAATTAACTTACCGTCACTCAACAAATTAACTTACCGTCACTCAATCAATTAACTTACCATCACTCAACTAATAAACTTACTAAAGCAAACAAAACCACACCCTCTCTTAAGCTGTACTCAGGGGGTGAGGATCTAAAATGCCAGAATGACTGTGCTGAAATATTGGCTGCCAATGAGCCGATTGCTTTTGCCTTAGAGCTGGTTGGTAGCGTCAGATGGAGCAATCAAACATGTGGGTAAAACCATGGCCAATTTCTGCCACCGATTCCATATTTAAAGGATTTAAGTGTAAAAAAGGTTTGCAGTAGATAGGGCCGTGGAGTGCAACCTACCACCCGAACCTCAGATATTTCACTCTTTAGACGATGAAGACAGAGGCCCAAGGGGTTGACTGTTGCCTTAACTTATCTAAAGTTTATTGACTTAGTTTTCCTTTAATGGATTACTATCATTTTTTTAGTAATTCAGTGTGTGGGTAGAAAATGAGAGAACAATCCCCAGACAGGGGTTAAATCCCAGTTAGCTCCAGGTGTGGTCTCTGTCCAACATAAACAATACCCAGCGATGTGTGATGGGCCAGACCCTCACCTGTTGTGGTTCATTACGGGTCACGGCCATGTTACTGCAGAACATGTTCTTGTCTACATTCCTCTCCATGACAAACAGAAACATAACACAGGCGCCGAGCCAACCAACCGCGATGCCTGGAAAGTGGAAGACATCTGGTCAGAGTATCGGGATCAAGTGTCAGTACAAACTACTGATCATGGTATTAAGTTATTCTAATCCTGAGTTGCTAATATTAGAAAAGGTTATTAAAGGACAAGTTCATTCTAAAATACATTTGTTCAGATTATAGTCCCGAAACTGCTGATGAAATGATTATCGCTTATTACTAATAACCAGAGGTATTCCAGCAAACTCTTTCCTCCTCTAACACCACTGCCGGGCATGCTCAGAGCAATGTCCCCCAGGGAGAGAGAGGAGTAGTCTAATGAAATACATTGTATCTCGCTGTGCTTAGGGGGAGGACACATATGAAACATTTTCTTTATACAGGTGATATTTCTGTTAGGAATAAAAAATAAAGGGAAAAAGTGTTACCCATTTCCACCAAATTAAACTACACAAGACATAGCGTTAAAGAGCCATCCTGAACGTGGACACAAAACTGTGAGTTTAACACCAATCAGATGTAGCTTTCAAACGTTAATAAGATCTGATTGGTGGGGAAAAATTAGCACCATTTTTAACGATAAAATCTTGGAATTGAACTCCCTGTCTGCTCTTATCTGTGATAGCGTCCCTTATAAATACGGACTTACATGGCGGATTCTTGGTTAAGAGCTGCACTAATGCAGTGGGTCCTGGTCTGGGTAGGTAGTGGCATCTAATAGTTAAAAATATAATTAACTGTTCAAAGTCCTGTTACATAATCTTAATTCTCTTACAAACCCATTTGCCCCAGGAGCTGACATTCTCCCCGACTGACCGTCAGTCTATTACATGAATGAATTAATTACTACAAGTAGAAATTCTATTAAAAAACCCCAGTGGGCTTCTGACCTGGTGTGGGTGTCATTGATGTAGATGACCATTACGGGACCCAGAGACGCAATATTCGGGTTTGAAAAAACGCCTCCTGGATGGAGAGAGACAGGAGAGAGACAGAAGAGTGGAGAGGGGAAAGGGAGGAGAAGAGGGAAAGAAAGAGAGAGTAATTAGAAAACTATCATAGAACAGGGTTCTTAGCCCTTCCATCGTACTTTAACGCAATCTTTACGCAAAATATGTGATATATAAAAAGTATATGGATGGAAAAGTTAGTTATAGAACTTCCTGAAACTTCCTGCTTTCACCAGCTTGTAGCCATGTGACCAGTTGACTGTATTAATAGGCCCCTATTGAACTGTCAATTCAATTTTTTTTAAGGGCACAAAATAAGCGCCCCGTACTTTCTCATTAATAGTACCCAGGGTAAGGAACTAAAATGCTAGGTTCTCACCCGTGGGTCTTACATTATCGTAAAAAACAGCCCTTGAGAGTCAGCGCTGAACTCACTACATCTCACTTCCCGGGACTGAACCATGCGATGGCTCTGACAAGAAACACGTCTTTCCATTGGTCAGACTTCCAAGTCTGGGAATACGTTTCAGAAATTAGGTAAGACCCTACAGTTTACGTCTTCATCCTGGGTACTATAAACTGAGGGGAGAGGGTAAAAATTGTCTGTGCAGGCACTTCCTGTTCTTTCCCAGACTAAGCCACAAGTGAGCATGCTCTGCCATTGTGTGAAAGGGGAGGAGAGCAGAGGGTCAGGTGATGTCACTCAAGGTACTGGAACAGGAAGTTTGAACATTCCCCGCAATATAATTTCTCAATGTTGCACTCAGAGATGATACAGGGTTCATTTTAAAGGAAACACCAGGCTTTCATTAACCCTCACTGTCTGTGGCTTTATTAACCCTCACTGTCTGGTGGCTTTTATTTAACCCTCACTTGTCTGGTGGCTTTTATTTAACCCTCACTTGTTGTGGATACAATGTTCCCCTTTAACAACAAAAATATATAATTCCACACAAACACATTCCAAAAATAACAATAATAATAAAATTTTACATGGATATAGAATTTCCCCCATGTGTCCAATCGGGTAAGAAATGGAAAAGGTAAGTGGTGCTGGATTTAGATATAAATAAAGAAAATGTATTAATGAAAATTTAATTACATTTGAACTGTGTATCAATTACCCATACTGCTCATTGTACACGGCAACTAGGACACATTGAAACTAATAAAGAAATTAACACTACACAGATCTAATAAAGTACCCTAGTATATCAATATGGCAGCTCCCACCCATATGTATAAATAAATATACAGAGAAGGAATGTTTGTACACACAATAAGCTATACCCTCATACTGTACTGTCTAAGGGAAACAATAATATGGCAGCTCCAACCATATGTATAAATATAAATATACAGAGAAGGAATGTTCTGTACGTACAATAAGCTATACCCTCATACTGTACTGTCTAATGGAAACAATATGGCAGCACCCACCCATATGTATAAATATACAGAGAAGGAATGTTCTGTACACACAATAAGCTATACCCTCATACTGTACTGTCTAAGGGAAACAATATGGCAGCTCCCACCCATATGTATAAATATGCAGAGAGGAATGTTCTGTAACAATAAGACATAACCTCATACTGTACTGTCTAGGGAAACAATATGGCAGCTCCCATCCATATCTAAATATAAATATACAGAGAAGGAATGTTCTGTATATACAATAAGCTATACCCTCTTACTGTACTGTCTAAGGGAAACAATATGGCGTCCCATCCATATCTATAAATATAAATATACAGAGAAGGAATGTTCTGTACAGACAATAAGCTATACCCTCATGCTGTACTGTCGAAGGAAACAATATGGCAGCTCCACCCATATGTATAAATATACAGATAAGGAATGTTCTGTACACGCAACAAGCTATACCCTCATACTGTACTGTCTAAGGGAAACAATATGGCAGCTCCCACCCATAAATATAAATACAGAGAAGGAATGTTTGTACATACAACAAAGCTATACCCTCATACTGTACTGTCTAAGGGAAACAATATGGCAGCTCCCACCCATATGAATAAATATACAGAGAAGGAATGTTCTGTACACACAATAAGCTATACCCTCTACTGTTACGTCTAAGGGAAACAATATGGCGCAGCTCCCACCCATATGATATAAATATACAGAGAAGGAATGTTCTGTACACACAATAGCTATACCTCATACTGTAATGTCTAAGGGAAAACAATATGGCAGCTCCCACCCATATGAATAAATATAAATATAGAGAGAAGGAATGTTCTGTACACACAATAAGCTATACCCTATATTACTGTCTAAGGGAAACAATATGGCAGCTCCCACCCATATGTATAAATATACAGAGAAGGAATGTTCTGTACACACAAAGCTACTACCCTCATACTGTACTGTCTAAGGGAAACAATATGGCAGCTCCCACCCATATGAATAAATATAAATATAGAGAGAAGGAATGTTCTGTACACACAATAAGCTATACCCTCATATGTACGTCTAAGGGAAACAATATGGCAGCTCCCACCCATATGTATAAATATACAGAGAAGGAATGTTCTGTACACACAATAAGCTATACCCTCATACTGTACTGTCTAAGGGAAACAATATGGCAGCTCCCACCCATATGTATATAATATAATATACAGAGAAGGAATGTTCTGTACATACAATAAGCTATACCCTCATACTGTACTGTCTAAGGGAAACAATATGGCAGCTCCCACCCATATGTATAACTATACAGAGAAGGAATGTTCTGTACATACAATAAGCTATAACATATATGTACTGTCTAAGGGAAACACTATGGCAGCTCCCCCATATTGATAAATATACAGAGAAGGAATGTTCTGTACATACAATAAGCTATACCCTCATACTGTGTCTGTCAAGGGGAAACAATATGGCAGCTCCCACCCATATGTATAAATATACAGAGAAGGAATGTTCTGTACATACAAAAGCTATACCCTCATAGTACTGTCTAAGAGAAACAATATGGCAGCTCCCACCATATGTATAAATATAATAATACAGAGAAGGAATGTTCTGTACATACAATAAGCTATACCCTCATACTGTACTGTCTAAGGGAAACAATATGACAGCTCCCACCCATATGTATAAATATACAGAGAAGGAATGTTCTGTACATACAATAAGCTATACCCTCATACTGTACTGTCTAAGGGAAACACTATGGCAGCTCCCACCCATATGTATAAATATACAGAGAAGGAATGTCTTGTACACACAATAAGCTATACCCTCATACTGTACTGTCTAAGGGAAACAATTGGCAGCTCCCACCCATATGTATAAATATAAATATACAGAGAAGGAATGTTCTGTACATACAATAAGCTATACCCTCATACTGTACTGTCTAAGGGAAACAATATGGCAGCTCTCACCCCATATATAAATATAAATATCGAAAAGGAATGTTCTGTACATAACAAAAAGTATACCCTCATACTGTACTGTCTAAGGGAAACAATATGGCAGCTCCCACCCATATGTATAAATATAAATATACAGAGAAGGAATGTTCGTACATACAATAATCTATACCCTCATACTTACTGTCTAAGGGAAAACAATATGGCAGCTCCCACCCATATGTATAAATATAAATATACAGAGAAGGAATGTTCTGTACACACAATAAGCTATACCCCCATACTGTAATGTCTAAGGGAAACACTATGGCAGCTCCCCACCCATATGTATAAATATACAGAGAAGGAAGTTCTGACATACAATAAGTATTACCCTCATACTGTACTGTCTAAGGGAAACAATATGGCAGCTCCCACCCATATGTATAAATAAATATACAGAGAAGGAATGCTCTGTACATACAATAAGCTTTACCTCATACTGTACTGTCTAAGGGAAACAATATGGCAGCTCCCACCCATATGTATAAACATACAGAGGAGGAATGTTCTGTACACACAATAATATCCCTCATACTGTACTGTCTAAGGGAAACAATATGGCAGCTCCCACCCATATGTATAAAATACAGAGAAGGAATGTTCTGTACACACAATTCATTACCCTATACTGTACTGTCTAAGGGAAAACAATAGGCAGCTCCCACCCATATGTATAAATATACAAGAGGAGGAATGTTCTGTACATACAAAAGCTATACCCTCATAATGTACGTCTAAGGGAAACAATATGGCAGCTCCACCCTGTATACCCTCTGTTTTTCCACCCTATATAAGGTAGGGGATGTAACGTTCTTCTAGACCATCAGAGAAATGAGCTTTTCCCTGTTGATATCATTATAGTGTGATAATATGGAGACTGTCTAACGCCCTGTGGCATTCTGAGTTAAAAATTAACTAGGAGATTCTATTTGACTTTTTCCCTAATCCTGTATAAAGAGAACAATGTTCGCACAAAGCTATGCAGTATGGCATCGCCAGCAGAGGCCCAGTGTTACGTATTTCACATCTCAGGGACCGAATATTGCAACGTTAACAATTGAAAATAATGTAACGATCCCATGAGGGGGGAGATGGGGTAAAGTTCCATTTTGAAGGAATCTGATGGGGTCTCGTTCCTAAATTCAGTAATGACGTGAATGAATCGTCCTTCCCCTTATTCTTATATTGCAGGTGGATGTCTCTCTGCCTCTATTTATATTACTGTATCCAGGACTGGACTTAACTGTAGGGCGGCCACAGAATCGTTATGGTACACAACCCAACAAAGGTACACAACCCTACACAAAGGTACACAACCCTACACAGAGGTACAATCCCTACACAAGGTACACAAACCTACACAAGTACACAACCCTACACAAAGGTACACACAACCTACACAAAGGAACACAACCCTACACAAAGGTACAAACCCCTACACAGAGGTACACAACCCTACACAGAGGTACACAACCTACACAGAGTACAACAACCTACACAGAGGTACACAACCCTACACAGAGGTACACAACCTACACAAAGGTACACAACCTACAAAAGGTACACAACCCTACACAAGGTACAAAACCCTACACAAAGGTACACAACATAACAAAGGTAAACAACCCTACACAAAGGTACACAACCCTACACAAAGGTACACAACCCTACACAAAGGTACACAACCCTACACAAAGGTACACAACCCTACACAACCCTACACAAAGGTACACAACCCTACACAAAGGTACACAACCCTACACAAAGGTACACAACCCTACACAAAGGTACACAACCCTACATAGCATACATGTACGAGGGTCACTATGTCTATAAAGGGAGATAAGGAATGGGGGCCCTCCAGCACACAGTACGGTTATAGAGTATAGTGTCACTATGTCTATACAGGGAGATAAGGAATGGGGGCCCTCCAGCCACACAGTACGGTTATAGAATATAGTGTCACTATGTCTGTACAGGGAGATAAGGAATGGGGACCCTCCAGCACACAGTACGGTTATAGAGTATAGTGTCACTATGTCTATACAGGGAGATAAGGAATGGGGGCCCTCCAGCACACAGTACGGTTATAGAGTATAGTGTCACTATGTCTATACAGGGAGATAAGGAATGGGGGCCTCCAGCAACACAGTACGGGTATAGAGTATAGTGTCACTATGTCTGTACAGGGAGATAAGGAATGGGGACCCTCCAGCACACAGTACGGTTATAGAGTATAGTGTCACTATGTCTATACAGGGAGAAGGAATGGGGGCCCTCCAGCCACACAGTACGGTTATAGAGTATAGTGTCACTATGTCTATCAGGGAGATAAGGAATGGGGGCCCTCAGCACACAGTACGGTTATAGAGTATATGTGTCACTATGTCTGTACAGGGAGATAAGGAATGGGGGACCCTCCAGCACACAGTACGGTTATAGAGTATAGTGTCACTAGTCTATAAAGGGAGATAAGGAATGGGGGCCCTCCAGCACACAGTACGGTTAGAGTATAGTGTCACTGTGTCTATTACAGGGAGATAAGGAATGGGGGCCCTCCAGCACACAGTACGGGTATAGAGTATAGTGTCACTATGTCTATACAGGGAGATAAGGAACGGGGGGGCCCTCCAGCACACAGTAGGTTATAGAGTATAGTGACACTATGTCTATACAGGGAGATAAGGAACGGGGGCCCTCCAGCACACAGTACGGTTATAGAGTATAGTGTCACTATGTCTATACAGGGAGATAAGGAAGGGGGCCTCCAGCACACAGTCGGTTATAGAGTATAGGTCACTATGTCTATACAGGGAGATAAGGAATGGGGGCCCTCCAGCACACAGTTACGGTTATAGAGTATAGTGTCACTATGTCTATACAGGGAGATAAGGAATGGGGGCCCTCCGCACACAGTTACAGTTATGAGTATAGTGTCCTATGTCTATACAGGGAGATAAGGAATGGGGGCCCTCCAGCACACAGTATGGTTATAGAGTATAGTGTCACATATGTCTATACAGGGAGATAAGGAACGGGGGCCCTCCAGCCACACAGTTGGTTATAGAGTATATAGTGCACTATGTCTATACAGGGAGATAAGGAAGGGGGCCCTCCAGCACACAGTACAGTTATAGAGTATAGTGTCACTATGTCTATACAGGGAGATAAGGAATGGGGGCCTCCAGCAACAGACGTGTATAGAGTATAGTGTCACTATGTCTATACAGGGAGATAAGGAATGGGGGCCTCCAGCACCACAGTGAGGTTATAGAGTATAGTGTCACTATGTCTATACAGGGAGATAAGGAATGGGGGCCCTCCAGCACACAGTATGGTTATAGAGTATAGTGTCACTATGTCTATACAGGGAGATAAGGAATGGGGGCCCCCAGCACACAGTACGGTTATAGAGTATAGTGTCACTATGTCTATACAGGGAGATAAGGAATGGGGGCCCTCCAGCACACAGTACGGTTATAGAGTATAGTGTCACTATGTCTATACAGGGAGATAAGGAATGGGGGCCCTCCAGCACACAGTAGGTTATAGAGTATAGTGTCACTATGTCTATACAGGGAGATAAGGAAGGGGGCCCTCAGCACACAGTACGTTATAGAGTATAGTGTCACTATGTCTAACAGGGAGTAAGGAATGGGGGCCCTCCAGCACACAGTACGTTATAGAGTATAGTGTCACTATGTCTATACAGGGAGATAAGGAATGGGGGCCTCCAGCACACAGTAGTTATAGAGTATAGTGTCACTATGTCTATACAGGGAGATAAGGAATGGGGGGCCTCCAGCACACAGTATGGTTATAGAGTATAGTGTCACTATGTCTATACAGGGAGATAAGGAATGGGGGCCCTCCAGCACACAGTTATGTTATAGAGTATAGTGTCACTATGTCTATACAGGGAGATAAGGAATGGGGGCCCTCCAGCACACAGTACAGTTATAGAGTATAGTGTCACTATGTCTATACAGGGAGATAAGGAATGGGGGCCTCCAGCACACAGATGGTTATAGAGTATAGTGTCACTATGTCTATACAGGGAGATAAGGAATGGGGGCCCTCCAGCACACAGTAGTTATAGAGTATAGTGTCACTATGTCTACAGGGAGATAAGGATGGGGGCCCTCCAGCACACAGTACGGTTATAGAGTATAGTGTCACTATGTCTATACGGGAGATAAGGAATGGGGGCCCTCCAGCACACAGTACGGTTATAGAGTATAGTGTCACTATGTCTATACAGGGAGATAAGGAATGGGGGCCCTCCAGCACACAGTACGGTTAAGAGTATAGTGTCACTATGTCTATACAGGGAGATAAGGAATGGGGCCCTCCAGCACACAGTAGGTTATAGAGTATAGTGTCACTATGTCTATACAGGGAGATAAGGAATGGGGGCCCTCCAGCACACAGTACGTTATAGGAGTATAGTGTCACTATGTCTATAAGGGAGATAAGGAATGGGGGCCTCCAGCACACAGTACGGTTATAGAGTATAGTGTCACTATGTCTATACAGGGAGATAAGGAATGGGGGCCTCCGCACACAGTACGTTATAGAGTATAGTGTCACATGTCTATACAGGGAGATAAGGAATGGGGGCCCTCCAGCACACAGTACGGTATAGAGTATAGTGTCACTATGTCTATACAGGGAGATAAGGAATGGGGGGCCTCCAGCACACAGTACGGTTATAGAGTATAGTGTCACTATGTCTATACAGGGAGATAAGGAATGGGGGCCCTCCAGCACACAGTATGGTTATAGAGTATAGTGTCACTATGTCTATACAGGGAGATAAGGAATGGGGGCCCCCAGCACACAGATAGTTATAGAGTATAGTGTCACTATGTCTATACAGGGAGATAAGGAATGGGGGCCCTCCAGCACACAGTACAGGTTATAGAGTATAGTGTCAACTAGTCTATACAGGGAGATAAGGAATGGGGGCCCTCCAGCACAACAGTGGTTATAGAGTATAGTGTCACTATGTCTTATACAGGGAGATAAGGAATGGGGGCCCTCCAGCACACGTAGGTTATAGAGTATAGTGTCACTATGTCTATACAGGGAGATAAGGAATGGGGGCCCTCCAGCACACAGTACAGTTATAGAGTATAGTGTCACTATGTCTATACAGGGAGATAAGGAATGGGGGCCCTCCAGCACACAGTACGGTTATAGAGTATAGTGTCACTATGTCTATACAGGGAGATAAGGAGGAATGGGGGCCCTCCAGCACACAGTATGGTTATAGAGTATAGTGTCACTATGTCTATACAGGGAGATAAGGAATGGGGGCCCTCCAGCACACAGTACAGTTATAGAGTATAGTGTCACTATGTCTATACAGGGAGATAAGGAATGGGGGCCCTCCAGCACACAGTATGGTTATAGAGTATAGTGTCACTATGTCTATACAGGGAGATAAGGAATGGGGGCCCTCCAGCACACAGTATGGTTATAGAGTATAGTGTCACTATGTCTATACAGGGAGATAAGGAATGGGGGCCCTCCAGCACACAGTACGGTTATAGAGTATAGTGTCACTATGTCTATACAGGGAGATAAGGAATGGGGGCCTCCAGCACACAGTACAGTTATAGAGTATAGTGTCACTATGTCTATACAGGGAGATAAGGAATGGGGGCCCTCCAGCACACAGTAGGTTATAGAGTATAGTGTCACATGTCTATACAGGGAGATAAGGAATGGGGGCCCTCCAGCACACAGTATGGTTATAGAGTATAGTGTCACTATGTCTATACAGGGAGATAAGGAATGGGGGCCCTCCAGCACACAGTGTTATAGAGTATAGTGTCACTATGTCTATACAGGGAGATAAGGAAGGGGGGGCCTCCAGCACACAGGATGGTTATAGAGTATAGTGTCACTATGTCTATACAGGGAGATAAGGAATGGGGGCCCTCCAGCACACAGTAGGTTATAGAGTATAGTGTCACTATGTCTATACAGGGAGATAAGGAAGGGGGGCCTCCAGCACCAGTACGGTTATAGAGTATAGTGTCACTATGTCTATACAGGGAGATAAGGAACGGGGGCCCGCCAGCAAACAGTAGGTTATAGAGTTAGTGTCACTATGTCTATACATGTGTAGGGTTGTGTACCTCTGTGTAGGGTTGTGTACCTCTGTGTAGGGTTGTGTACCTCTGTGTAGGGTTGTGTACCTCTGTGTAGGGTTGTGTACCTTTGTGTAGGGTTGTGTTCCTTTGTGTAGGGTTGTGTACCTTTGTGTAGGGTTGTGTACCTTTGTGTAGGGTTGTGTACCTTTGTGTAGGGCAGGGCCCCCATCTCTATCTCCCTGTATAGACCAGGACACGATATATACTATATAACCCTACTGTTGCTGGAGGGCCCCCAGTTCAGTTATTCCCTGTAGTAGACATAGTTTGACATTATCATACTCTATACACGTACTGTTTGCTGAGGGCCCCCATCCTTATCTCGACCTGTAAGACCATGTGACACTATACTCTATAACCGTACTGTGTGCTGGACGGGCCCCCATTCCTTATCTCCTGTATGACAAGGACACTAATCTAAACGCTACTGTGTGCTGGAGTGCCCCCATTCCTTATCTCCCTGATAGCATCCAGCTACACTAACTCTATAAAACATACGTGTGCTGGAGGCCCCCATTCCTTATCTCACTGTAACAGACATAGTGACACTATACTTAGAACGTACTGTGGGCGGAGGGCCCCCATTCCTTATCTCCCTGTCTGAACATGTGACCTATACTCTATACACCGTACTGTGTGTGGAGTGCCCCCATTCCCTTATCTCCCTGTAGACCATAGTGGACACTGGAACATTTGCCTATTACCGTATGTGTACTTGTGTAGGGCATTCCTTATCATTGTGATAGGGCTGTGTACCTTCGTTAGGTGACTGTACTTTTGACCAATTAACTTACCGTCACTCAACAAATTAACTTACCGTCACTCAACTATTAAACTTATCGTCACTCAACTAATTAACTTACCGTCACTCAATTAATTAACTTACCGTCACTTAACTATTTAACTTACCATCATTAAACCAATTAACTTACCGTCACTCAACAAATTAACTTACCAGTAGGGTCGACTTGGGGGCTGTGAGTATGACAGCTTAAATAGTAACACACTACACTCAACTAATAAACTTACTAAAGCAAACAAAACCACACCCTCTCTTAAGCTGTACTCAGGGTGAGGATCTAAAATGCCAGACTGACTGTGCTGAAATATTGGCTGCCAATGACCGATTGCTTTTGCCTTAGAGCTGGTTGGTAGCGTTCAGATGGAGCAATCAAACATGTGGGTAAACCATGGCCAATTTCTGCCACCGATTCCATATTTAAAGGGATTTAAAGTGTAAAATAAGGTTTGCAGTAGATAGGGCCGGTGGATGCACCTACCACCCGAACCTCAGATATTTCACATTCTAGACGATGAAGACAGAGGCCCAAGGGGTTGACTTGTTGCCTTAACTTATCTAAAGTTTATTTGACTTTAGTTTTCCTTTAATGGATTTACTATCATTTTTTTAGTAATTCAGTGTTGGGTAGAAATGGAGAACAATCCCCAGACAGGGTTAAATCCCAGTTAGCTCCAGGTGCTGGTCTCTGTCCAACATAAACAATACCCAGCGATGTGATGGGCCAGACCCTCACCTGTTGTGGTTCATTACGGTCACGGCCATGTTACTGCAGAACATGTTCTTGTCTACATTCCTCTCCATGACAAACAGAACATAACACAGGCGCCGAGCCAACCAACCGCGATGCCTGGAAAGTGGAAGACATTCTGGTCAGAGATCGGGATCAAGTGTCAGTACAAACTCACTGATCCTGGTATTAAGTTATTCTAATCCTGACGTTGCTAATATTAGAACAGGTTATTAAAGGACAAGTTCATTCTAAAATACATTTGTTCAGATTTATAGTCCAGAAACTGCTGATGAAATGATTCATCGCTTATCTACTAATAACCAGAGATATTCCAGCAAACTCCTCCTCCTCTCAACACCACTGGCTCGGGCATGCTCAGAGCAATTCCCCCAGGGAGAGAGAGGAGTAGTCTAATGAAATACATTGTATCTCGCTGTGCTTAGGGGGAGGAAACATATTGAAACATTTTCTTTATACAGGTGATTATTTCTGTTAGGAATAAAAATAAAGGGAAAAAGTGTTACCCATTTCCAACAAATTAAACTACACAAGACATAGCGTTAAAGAGCCTATCCTGAACGTGGACACAAAACTGTGAGTTTAACATCCAATCAGATGTTAGCTTTCAAACGTTTAATAAGATCTGATTGGTTGGGGAAAAATTAGCACCATTTTTAACGATAAAATCTTTGATTGAATCTCCCTGTCTGTCTCTTATCTGTGATAGCGTCCCTTTATAAATACGGACTTACATGGCGGATTCTATGGTAAGAGCTGCACTAATGCAGTGTGTCCTGTGTCTGGGTAGGTAGTGGCATCTTAATAGTTAAAAATATAATTAACTGTTCAAGTCCTGTTACATAATCCTCTAATCTCTTTACAACCCATTTGCCCCAGGAGCTGACATTCTCCCCGACTGACCGTCAGTCTTCATTACAATGAATGAATTAATTTACTACAAGTAGAAATTCTATTAAATAACCCCAGTGGCTTCTGTACCTGGTGTGGGTGTCATTGATGTAGATGACATTACGGAGACCCAGAGACGCAATATTCGGGTTGAAAAACGCCTCCTGTGATGGAGAGAGACAGAGAGTGTGAGAGGGAAAGGGAGAAAGAGGGAAAGAAAGAGAGAGTAATTAGAAACCTATTCATAGAACAGGGTTCTTAGCCCTTCCATCGTACCTTTAACGCAATCTTTACGCAAAATATGTGATATATAAAAAGTTATATGGATGGAAAAGTTTAGTTATAGAACTTCCTGAACACTTCCTGCTTTCACCAGCTTGTAGCCATGTGACCAGTCTGACTGTATTAATAGGCCCCTATTGCAACTGTCAATTTTTTTTAAGGGCACAAAATAGCGCGCCCCGTACTTTCTCATTAATAGTACCCAGGGTAAGGAACTAAAATGCTAGGTTCTCACCCGTGGGTCTTACATTATCGCTAAAAAACAGCCCTTGAGAGTCAGCGCTGAACTCACTACATCACTTCCCGGTACTGAACCAATGCGATGGCTCTGCAAGAAACACGTCTTTCCATTGGTCAGACTTCCAAAGTCTGGGAATACGTTTTCAGAAATTAGGTAAGACCCTACAGTTTACGTCTTCATCCTGGGTACTATAAACTGAGGGAGAGGGTAAAATTGTCTGTGCAGGCACTTCCTGTCTTTCCCAGAACTAAGCCACAAGTGAGCATGCTCTGCCATTGGTGAAAGGGGAGGAGCAGAGGGTCAGGTGATGTCACTCAAGGTACTGGAACAGGAAGTTTGAACATTCCCCGCAATATAATTTCTCACATGTTGCACTCAGAGATGTGATACAGGGTTCATTTTAAAGGAAACACCAGGCTTTCATTTAACCCTCACTTGTCTGGTGGCTTTTATTTAACCCTCACTTGTCTGGTGGCTTTTATTTAACCCTCACTTGTTTGGATACAAATGTTCCCCTTTAACAACAAAATATATAATTTCCACACAAACACATTCCAAAAATAACAATAATAATAATAATTTTACATGGATATAGAATTTCCCCCATGTGTCCAATCGGGTAAGAAATGGAAAAGGTAAGTGGTGCTGGATTTAGATATAAATAAAGAAAATGTATTAATGAAAATTTAATTACATTTGAACTGTGTATCAATTACCCATACTGCTCATTGTACACGGCAACTAGGACACATTGAAACTAATTAAAGAAATTAACACTACACAGATCTAATAAAGTACCCTAGTATATCAATATGGCAGCTCCCACCCATATGTATAAATATAAATATACAGAGAAGGAATGTTCTGTACACACAATAAGCTATACCCTCATACTGTACTGTCTAAGGGAAACACATATGGCAGCTCCCACCATATGTATAAATATAATATACAGAGAAGGAATGTTCTGTACGTACATAAGCTATACCCTCATACTGTGACTGTCTAATGGAAACAATATGGCAGCACCCACCCATATGTATAAATATACAGAGAAGGAATGTTCTGTACACACAATAAGCTATACCCTCATACTGTACTGTCTAAGGGAAACAATATGGCAGCTCCCACCATATGTATAAATTATGCAGGAGGGAATGTTCTGTACACCAAAGAAACTATAACCTCATCTGTAACTGTCTAGGGAAACAATATGGCAGCTCCCATCCATATCTAAATATAAATATACAGAGAAGGAATGTTCTGTATATACAATAAGCTATACCCTCTTACTGTACTGTCTAAGGGAAACAATATGGCGCTCCCATCCATATCTATAAATATAAATATACAGAGAAGGAATGTTCTGTACAGACAATAAGCTATACCTCATGCTGTAAGTCAAGGGAAACAATATGGCAGCTCCTACCCATATGTTAAATATACAGATAAGGAATGTTCTGTACACGCAACAAGCTATACCCTCATACTGTACTGCTAAGGGAAACAATATGGCAGCTCCCACCCATAAATATAAATACAGAGAAGGAATGTTTGTACATACAAAAGCTATACCCTCATACTGTACTGTCTAAGGGAAACATATGGCAGCTCCCACCCATATGAATAAATATACAGAGAAGGAATGTTCTGTACACACAATAAGCTATACCCTCACTTACGTCTAAGGGAACAATATGGGCAGCTCCCACCAATGATATAAATATACAGAGAAGGAATGTTCTGTACACACAATAAGCTATACCCTCATACTGTAATGTCTAAGGGAAACAATATGGCAGCTCCACCCATATGTAATAAATAAATATAGAGAGAAGGAATGTTCTGTACACACAATAAGCTATACCCTAATATTGACTGTCTAAGGGAAACAATATGGCAGCTCCCACCCCTATGTATTAAATATACAGAGAAGGAATGTTCTGTACACACAAAAGCTTACCCTCATACTGTACTGTCTAAGGGAACAATATGGCAGCTCCCACCCATATGATAAATATAAATATAGAGAGAAGGAATGTTCTGTACACACACATAAGCTATACCCTCATACTGTACTGTCTAAGGGAAACAATATGGCAGCTCCCACCCATATGTATAAATATACAGAGAAGGAATGTTCTGTACACACAATAAGCTATACCCTCATACGTACTGTCTAAGGGAAACAATATGGCAGCTCCCACCCATTGTATTAATATAAATATACAGAGAAGAATGTTCTGTACATACAATAAGCTATACCCTCATACTGTACTGCTAAGGGAAACATATGGCAGCTCCACCCCATATGTATAACTATACAGAGAAGGAATGTTCTGTACATACAATAAGCTATAACATATACTGTACTGTCTAAGGGAAACACTATGGCAGCTCCCACCATTGATAAATATACAGAGAAGGAATGTTCTGTACATACAATAAGCTATACCCTCATACTGTCTGTCAAGGGAAACAATATGGCAGCTCCCACCCATATGTATAAATATACAGAGAAGGAATGTTCTGTACATACAAAAGCTATACCCTCATAGTTACTGTCTAAGAGAAACAATATGGCAGCTCCCACCATATGTATAATATAAAATACAGAGAAGGAATGTCTGTACATACAATAAGCTATACCCTCATACTGTACTGTCTAAGGGAAACAATATGCAGCTCCCACCCATATGTATAAATATACAGAGAAGGAAATGTTCTGTACATACAATAAGCTATACCCTCATACTGTACTGTCTAAGGGAAACAATGGCAGCTCCCACCCATATGTATAAATATAAAGAGAAGGAATGTTCTGTACCAATAAGCTATACCCTCATACGTACTGTCTAAGGGAAACAATATGGCAGCTCCACCCATATGTAAAATATAATATACAGAGAAGGAATGTTCTGTTAAACAGACAATTAAGCTATTCATACTGTACTGTCTAAGGGAAACAATATGGCAGCTCCCACCCATATGTATAAATATGCAGAGAAGGAATGTTCTGTACACAATAAGCTATAACCTCATACTGTACTGTCTAAGGGAAACAATATGGCAGCTCCCATCCATATCTATAAATATAAATATACAGAGAAGGAATGTTCTGTATATACAATAAGCTATACCCTCTTACTGTACTGTCTAAGGGAAACAATATGGCAGCTCCCATCCATATCTATAAATATAAATATACAGAGAAGGAATGTTCTGTACAGACAATAAGCTATACCCTCATGCTGTACTGTCTAAGGGAAACAATATGGCAGCTCCTACCCATATGTATAAATATACAGATAAGGAATGTTCTGTACACGCAACAAGCTATACCCTCATACTGTACTGTCTAAGGGAAACAATATGGCAGCTCCCACCCATAAATATAAATACAGAGAAGGAATGTTCTGTACATACAACAAGCTATACCCTCATACTGTACTGTCTAAGGGAAACAATATGGCAGCTCCCACCCATATGAATAAATATACAGAGAAGGAATGTTCTGTACACACAATAAGCTATACCCTCATACTGTACTGTCTAAGGGAAACAATATGGCAGCTCCCACCCATATGTATAAATATACAGAGAAGGAATGTTCTGTACACACAATAATCTATACCCTCATACTGTACTGTCTAAGGGAAACAATATGGCAGCTCCCACCCATATGTATAAATATACAGAGGAGGAATGTTCTGTACATACAATAAGCTATACCCTCATAATGTACTGTCTAAGGGAAACAATATGGCAGCTCCCACCCTGTATACCCTCTGTTTTTCCACCCTATATAAGTTAGGGGATGTAACGTTCCTTCTAGACCATCAGAAATGAAGCTTTTCCCTGTTGATATCATTATAGTGTGATAATATGGAGACTGTCTAACGCCCTGTGGCATTCTGAGTTAAAAATTAACTAGGAGATTCTATTTGACTTTTTCCCTAATCCTGTATAAAGAGAACAATGTTCGCACACAAGCTATGCAGTATGGCATCGCCAGCAGAGGCCCAGTGTTACGTATTTCACATCTCAGGGACCGAATATTGCAACGTTAACAATTGAAAATAATGTAACGATCCCATGAGGGGGAGATGGGGTAAAGTTCCATTTTGAAGGAATCTGATGGGGTCTCGTTCCTAAATTCAGTAATGACGTGAATGAATCGTCCTTCCCCTTTATTCTTTATATTGCAGGTGGATGTCTCTCTGCTCTATTTATATTACTGTATCCAGGACTGGACTTAACTGTAGGGCGGCCACAGAATCGTTTATGGTACACAACCCTACACAAAGGTACACAACCCTACACAAAGGTACACAACCCTACACAGAGGTACACATCCCTACACAAAGGTACACAACCCTACACAGAGGTACACAACCCTACACAGAGGTACACAACCCTACACAAAGGTACACAACCCTACACAAAGGTACACAACCCTACACAAAGGTACACAACCCTACACAAAGGTACACAACCCTACACAAAGGTACACAACCCTACACAAAGGTACACAACCCTACACAGGGCCCCCTTCCTTATCTCCCTGTATAGACATAGTGACACTATACTTATAACCGTACTGTGTGCTGGAGGCCCCCCATTCTTATCTCCCTGTATAGACATAGTGACAACATACTCATAACCGTACTGTGTGCTGGAGGGCCCCATTCCTTATCTCCCTGATAGACATAGTGACACTATACTCTATAACCGTACTGTGTGCTGGAGGGCCCCATTCCTTATCTCCCTGTATAGACATAGTGACACTATACTCTATAACCGTACTGTGTGCTGGAGGCCCCCATTCCTTATCTCCCTGATAGCATAGTGACACTAACTCTATAACCGTACTGTGTGCTGGAGGGCCCCCATTCCTTATCTCCCTGTAAGACATAGTGACACTATACTCTATAACCTACTGTGTGCTGGAGGGCCCCCATTCCTTATCTCCCTGTATAGACATAGTGACCTATACTCTATAACCGTACTGTGTGCTGGAGGCCCCCATTCCTTATCTCCCTGTATAGACATAGTGACCCTCGGACATGTATGCTATGTAGGGTTTGTGTAACTTGGGAGATAAGGAATGGGGGCCCTCCAGCACACAGTACGGTTATAGAGTATAGTGTCACTATGTCTATACAGGGAGATAAGGAACGGGGGGCCCTCCAGCACACAGTACGGTTATAGAGTATAGTGTCACTATGTCTATACAGGGAGATAAGGAACGGGGGCCCTCCAGCACACAGTACAGGTAAAACAACATGCAAGGAAAGATCATTTTGTACAAGGACAAGTAACCTTGTTCCGATAGTGATTAAAGCAAGTAATGCAATAATCCTCTAATCCCCTTACCCAGCTTTGGGGGGTGCAGGCGTGGCAGCACCGTCCGACAAATGGTCTCTTTCTACTCAGGAAACTTTCCTTCCAGCGCAAGTTGACAGACTGGAATACAGAGGGACTGGAAATTCTCTCCCCCTGATGGGTAAAAAACAACAGCGTTAAATACCCCAGATAAGAAGAGACGGAACTATCCCTTTAATATACAGACATTGTTACAACCTATTGCTAAAATCTGCTAAGATTTAGCAGTTGAGAAGTGTGAATACCAGTATGGCAGCTCCTAGTTCCATGAGGTGCTTCATATCCCCATGCAGATCTGTCGGCATCAACAGCAACACAAAAAGCAAAGTCCTGAGCAATAACTGGGCCAGGAACATTACCTGCCAAGTCTCTGGTGTTGTCCTGCCATTGGATGACCTGGTTTACATAGGACATGCTCTATAACCATTATTATTATGGGCAGTACGGTGGCTCAGTGGTTCCTTTCAGAACTTGGGTTCAAATCCAACCCTGGCTACATCTGAGCCTGTGTGTTCACCCTGTACTGTGGGGTTTCCTCTGGGTTCCCAATCCACTCATAAGGGGCTCACGTTGTTCTATTAAACAGCTTCAACCAATCAGATTTTATTTAACTGGGTGTTAAACTGGTAAAGAGCTCACATCCGATTGGTTGCTTGGGCAAACTTCTGCACTTCTCATTGCATCAGCCCGTTAGAGTGCAAGCTCTTCGGGACAAGGACCGGGTAGAACTGGAAACACAAACCAAACTCCTATCTGGCCTCTGTCCCACAGAGCTTGCAATCTAACGGACTAAGTGAATAAAACGTGTAAAGAATGGGATTAAGGACAGATCATCTCCTATGGGGGGTCAGTGTATTTCCAAGTCAATGGTGGGAATGAATCTCATTGGGAGGCGGGAGGCTCCGTGTCTGGACTCCAGATTCTTCTCCCAGTTTAACTTGTTGAATGAACTTCCCACACAGACAAAGACGTCCCATTCAGCTGCTCCAGTTCCCCCAGACGTCACTCACCCATTCCTCTGTATAATGCTTCACCTTTCCAGTAACATAATCCCCTGCATGGACCTGATGGGAGATCTCCGGCATCCCCAGAGTCCACACGGTGTCGTCCATCTCTCCTTCTGCTGTCCCAGCCCAGGGCTGCTCCCTCCTCAGTCTCTCACATGAATCCGTCCAGCCTCCCCCTACACAGCCAAGTAGAAACAATGGAGAGTCAGCAGGAGCCCCAGTGAACAAAGCTGCCTGGGAGGGTTCATTAACCTCTGAACGGGCGAGTCTCTTCCCACCAATCACATTGTACACACACCTCCTCCCTGCAAGTTAACTGGCCATACACAGGCAGACATTGGGTAGATTTCACTCTAATGTCTAAAGGCACAAATTCTTATTTTCATTCATTAAAGGAGGATTCAGATCCTGTAACGCCGCACACACATCACTACTAACCCCAAAAATCCCAGTTCCCTGGTCCAACTGCAAAACCCACAAACTGATCATTCATTTAAAGGGAAAGTTAAGCTTAAAAATGTAACGAAAAAGATCTGGGGGTTTCTGTTTAAATGACAGTAATATATAAAGATATTATACAATTGTTACTGCTTTTCCTTACATATATGAACATTTATATAAGCTACCTTATATACTATATATCCCCAATATTTTATACGGTACCTTATATACTATATATCCCAATATTGTATACGGAACCTTATATACTATATATCCCCAATATTGTATACGGTACCTTATATACTATATATCCCCAATATTTTATACGGTACCATGGGGTGATGGGGGATAGATGGAATCATGGGGGTGATGGGGGATAGATGGAATCATGGGGGTGATGGGGGATAGATGGAATCATGGGGGTGATGGGGGATAGATGGAACTCCCACACACCCTATCAGATACCCTGGTCTATAGCACCCAGTGTATCCCACACACCCTATCAGATACCCTGGTCTATAACACCCAGTGTACCCCACACACCCTATGAGAAACCCTGGTCTATATTTCCCATTCCCTACTTACAATAAAGGAATAGGAAGAGATCCTGCACACCTTATTAGCAATGCCTTTACTGGGTGCATCCAGAACTGTTGCTATAAGTATATATTTTAGAATTTCCATTCCCTACTTACCTCTGTAATTACACCACTGTCTCCATTCCCTACTTACCTCTGTAATTACACCACTGTCTCCATTCCCTACTTACCTCTGTAATTACACCACTTTCTCCATTCCCTACTTACCTCTGTAATTACACCACTGTCTCCATTCCCTATTACACATTTATACACGTGATTCGATTTCGAACTTGACAGAAATCCCAACACAAACGCACAGATACAAAAATTAGAAGCCTAGTGCACATCCAATTAATTTGCTTATATTTTACTTAACCATTGTATTGTGACTTAGAAAGCCCGCCCTTCTCTCTGGATAAATTAAAGCAATTAGTTCAATAACTTGGCCAAATTATTTTAAGCCCAGCAACCACTTCACAGTTTGCTTTATTCTGCTGGGTCCTAACGTTTAGCCTTTTCTACCTTAGTAACTTTTTACCTTCTTAGGAGACGTAATTCTCAAACTTTGCCTTTATATCAGTACCTGCTGCTCTTTCACTTGCTTTCTTGGGACTAACGACCCACTGTGGGTGAAGTACACATTTCCCAGAGGCTTGGTCAAACCCCCAATGCAACAAGCAATATATATATAGAAATGGGATAGTATACATCCATACAGAGTGCAACTAGAGACCAAATTAATTCAATACATACAAAAATGAGGAGATAAGAATGAGACCCACTTACATTTTCCACTAGTAAATTAACTTCTATCCTCTATTTCCCCTATAACAGTTCTAAGATGTGTAAATACCACGAGAGAACAGAGAATTGTACAGACAGAACATAAGGGTGGGATCTGCCACACTGCTTTCCCATTGTAGAGAATTGCGGTGCATTGCTTACAGTTTGAATTTGAATCTACTGACGTGTGCGTTTGTATATAGAAATGGGATAGTATACATCCACACACTAGGCTTCTAATTCAGTAGATGTAGCCAATGTGAAAACTCTTCATTTCTTCCCTGCATATTATTACAATCCCTACTGTAAGGACAAGGATGCTCAACAGTAAAAACAGATGTAAAAAAACGGTTTAGCAGATTAGCCTTTTCGGCATCCTCTACAACCACCTCAGCCCCATTATTTAAAGGTCCCACATTCTCAGTCCTCATCTTTTTACCGTTCATATACTTTTTAACATTTTGGGGTTGGACTTGCTTTGTTCAGCAATCCGTATTTCATTTTCTATTTTAGCTAATGTAATTGCTTTCTTGCACTCTCTATTACAGCTTTTATACTCCCTGTAAGATGTGACCCCCATACATTGTATCGATCACTCCTGTCCAGTTATAGCTGCTCTATGCACTGTACCATATGGCAGGTCACAGATGAAGGAAAATCCTGTAGAATTAAATGGAATCCAATATTCCTTCCCCTGCCAAACTGCTGACCTAAGGACGCTCAGTATTGCTGACGGCTAGAAACACTGCATTCTGGGTAATAACCACTCAGTGGTTTGTGAGTGTACAATAACTGAAGGATATAAAACACTCTGGGGATTAAAGGGGAAGTAGTTTATAAATAGAAGCTGCATTTGTATAAAACTAAACCGTCGAACCAATAGATGATTCCAATCGCTGGCCTATCATGGGGTGTAAACCTGTATTATATTTTATTATTGTATATGCAAATACTGGTTAGAAATAAATCGAATGAAACACAACAAAGTCTGAGCTGTTTGTGGAGATACTGTCCCTTTAAGAGTTTCATAGGCAGATAAATGATTAATAGGATTTCCCAACCTGTGTTTACATGTAAGGCTGAGAATGGACCATTCACCTTTATCCCTGTTGGTTTCACCATCTGTCTTGGTACTGGGATATGGTGACAGTTGGAAACATTAATACAGACCAAGCCAAGTGCAATATCCAATCACAGAGCTTGGAATGAAACAAGAACAGTATAAGTCAGAGCTGGTGCGTGGGGGTGATTGTTAAACCCTGTACATTAATCCCCCGTATATAAACCCTCTGTATGTAACCCTCTGTATGTAACTCCCTGTATGTAACCCTCTGTATGTAACCCTCTGTATGTAACCCCCTGTATGTAACCCTCTGTATGTAACTCCCTGTATGTAACCCTCTGTATGTAACCCTCTGTATGTAACCCCCTGTATGTAACCCGTCTATGTAAAACCCCGTATGAATTCCCCTGTATGTAAACCCCTCTATGTAAAACCCCCGTATGTAACTCCGTATGTAATCCCCTATATGTAATCCCCTGTATGTAACCCTGTATCTAAACCTCTATGTAACTCTCTATGTAAACCCCTGTTGTAAATCCTGTATGTTAATTCCCCTGTATGTAATCCCCTGTATGTAACCCCTGTATGTAAACCTCTATGTAACCCCTCTGTAAACCCCGTATGTAACTCTGTATGTAACCCCCTGTATGCAAACCTCTATGTAACCCTTCTATTTTACCCCCCTGTATGTAACTCCCTGTATGTAATCCCTGTATGTAACCCCCGTATTTAACTCCCTGTATGAACTCCTGTATGTAATCCCCTGTATGTAACTTTGTATGTAACTCCCTGTATGTAACGCCCGTATGTAACTCCCTGTATGTAACTTCCGTATGTAATCCTGTATGTAACCCCATATGTTACCCCTTGTATGTAAACCCCCATATGTAACTCCTGTATGTAACCCACTGTATATAAACCCCCGTATGTAACTCCTGTATGTAACCTGTATAAACCCCCGTATGTAACTCCCGTAGTAATCCCCCATATGTAACCCCCTGTATATAAACCCCCATATGTAACTCCCTGTATGTAAATCCCCCATATGTAACTCCCTGTATGTAACCCCCTGTTTATAAACCCCCGTATGTAACTCCCTGTATGTATCCCCCATTGTAACCCCCTGTATGTAACCCCCTGTATATAAACCCCGTATGTAACTCCTGTATGTAAACCCCCATATGAACTCCCTGTATGTAACTCCCTGAATGTAATCCCCCAAATGTAACTCTGATGTAAACACCGTATTGTAACTCCCTGTATGTAATTCTATATGAATCCACTGTATGTACCCCGTTTGTAAACCCTTGTATGTAACCCCTCTATGGATTTTCGTGTATATAATTCTGTATGTAAACCCCCGTATATAACTCCCTGTATGTAAACCCCCTTATGTAACCTGTATGTAATTTCCTGTAATAATCCCGTATGTAATCCCATATGTAACCCCCTGTACGTAAACCCGTATGTAACCCCCGTATGTAACTCCCTGTATGTAACTCCCTGTATATAATCCCCGTAACTCCATGTACGTAAACCCCCATATGTCTGTAACTCCCTGTATGAAACCCCCATATGTAAACCCCCGTATGTAAACCCGTTTTTACACCCCCATATGTCCCTCTGTATGTAACCCCGTATTTTAACCCCGCATATGTAGACCCCTGTATGTAAACCACCTTATGTAGCCCTCCTTTGTAAACCCCCCAAATGTAAACCCCCCAAATTTAAACTCGTATGTAAACTCTGTATGTAACCCCCCTTGTAAAACCTCTGTATGTAAACCCTGTGTGAACCCCCTGTAGGAATCCCTCATATGTAAACCGAAGGTTACCCAGACACACAATACACAGACACATACACCACGATACCCAGACACCTCGATACCCAGACACCTCGATACCCAGACACCTCGATACACAGACACCTCGATACCAGACACCACGATACCCAGACACCTCGATACCCAGACACCTCGATACCCAGACACCTCGATACCCAGACACCACGATACCCAGACACCCGATACACCAGACACCACGATACCCAGACACCTCGATACCCAACACCTCGATACCAGACACCTCAATACACAGACACCTCAATAACAGACACCACGAACCCAGACACCTCGATACCCAGACACCTCGATACCCAGACACCTCGATACCCAGACACCTCAATACACAGACACCTCGATAAACAGACACCACGACCCCAGCACCTCGATACCCAGACACCTCAATACCCAGACACCTCGATAAACAGACAACGATACCCAGACACCTCGATACCCAGACACCTCGATACCCAGACACCTCGATACCCAGGCACCTCGATACCCAGACACCTCGATACACAGACACCTCGAAACAGACACCACGATACCCAGACACCCAATACACAGACACCTCGATAACAAGACACCACAATACCAGACACCTCAGTAAACAGACACCACGATACCCAGACACCTGATACCCAGACACCTCGATAAACAGACACACAAATAACCCAGACACCTCGATAAACAGACACCACATACCCAGACAACCTCGCTAAACAGACACCTCGATAAACCAGACACCTCAATACACAGACACCTCGATAAACAGACACCACGATACACAGACACCTCGATACCCAGACACCTCATACCAGACACCTCGATCCCAGACCAACCTCGATACCCAGACACCTCGATACACAGACACATCGATACACAGACACCTCAATATACAGACACCTCGATAAAAAACGACACCCCGATACACAGACACCTCAATATACAGACACCTCGATACCCAGACACCACGATACCCAGACACCACGCGATACCCAGACACCACGATAACCGACCCTCTATACCCAACACCTCGATCATACCAGACACTCTGACCCAGACACCTCGATACCCAGACACCTCGATACACAGACACATCGATAAACAGAAACCCCGATACAAAGACACCTCAATATACAGACACCTCGATACCCAGACACCATGATACCCAGACACCACGATACCCAGACACCACGATACCCAGACACCACGATACCCAGACACCTCGATACCCAGACACCTCGATACCCAGACACCTCGATAAACAGACACCTCGATACCCAGACACCTCGATACCCAGACACCTCGATACCCAGACACCACGATACCCAGACACCTCGATACACAGACACCTCAATAAACAGACACCGACTACACAGACACCTCAATATACAGACACCTCGATACCCAGACACCACGATACCGGGACACCCACGATACCCAGGCACCCTCGATACCCAGACACCACGATACCCAGACACCTCGATACCCAGACACCTCGATACACAGACACCTCGATAAACAGACACCGATACACAGACACCTCAATATACAGACACCTCGATACCCAGACACCACGATACCCAGACACCACGATACCCAGACACCTCGATACACAGACACCTCGATACCCAGACACCTCGATACCCAGGCACCTCGATACCCAGGCACCTCGATACCCCAGCACACCTCGATACCCAGACACCCCGATACACAGACACCTCGATACCCAGACACCTCGATACCCAGACACATCGATACCCAGACACCCCGATACACAGACACCTCAATACAGAAACCTCGATAAACAGACACCTCGATACCCAGACACCTCGATACCCAGGTACCTCGATACCCAGACACCTCGATACCCAGACACCCCGATACCCAAAACTCAATACCCAGACAACCAATACTGACACCTTGATACCCCGATTCTGAATAAGTCATTCACAATGTTTTGTGTGCCGCTTTGGAGAGAGGGACAGAGACTTTGGATAGTTTGTTATTTTATTAAAAATAATAGAGATTTTCAGATCTAATGAGAGAGAGAAATTCATTGTCCATAGCGGTGAGTTTGATGCTTTTGTTCTGGTGTTTGGAATCTGCAATCGGACAGGAGGATATCTGCAGCCCAGACTGTGATAATTAAAGGGTAACTACATCGACTTATAAGAAATGTTCATTAATGATTATATCATATAATTGTAAACTGACTACACATTCTGTGATACTGTGCAATGAGAAGAAGCAAAATAACAAACAATGTAGATATAAAATACTGCAAATACAACAGCGAGCCAACTTTACACAGCAATTTAGAAACTCTCCGTAGACAAGAACGCACTACCTCTTTATTACCATAGGGGTGCCGTTTTCCCAATGACAATCCCAAAGCTCAGCGCTGATGAGCAAACGAGTATAGCAATATGGAGCTCCACCTATATGCATAAATACAAATATACAGAGAGAAGAAACAACTGGATATATAAAGAGCTATGTCCATATCATTAATAATCATTTTCAGTTGGCTGCTGGTATATGTAGTTTGGCTCTAGCAGTCTGTAGCCTATGTTCTTGTAGATTAGCAGACAGGCCTGACGGCTATGGACTGGACATGTGACTGAGGGAACCAACCGGAATGCTGGTCAAGAGAGCGACACCTTGCAGCCAACTAGAACAACAAAGGGGCGGTATGTTAGTATGTCAGTATGTAGTATGTCAGTATGTCAGTATGTTGTATGTCAGTATGTCACAGAAAGACTGGGTAGATAAAGGTCATTCACCTTAAATAATGCTCATTTTTTAAATGGAATGATACCGTAAGGAAATACCCACTTTATTTGGTACTTAGCTTCTTTCAACCCTATACACATTACTTCTGATTAAAGCCCAATGATGCTGATAAAAACAATTATCTTCTACGTAACCCCTCCCAAATACCAGCAAACCCCGATCTTAAAAGAAACATATAGGATATACAGTAAAAACTTACACCCCTCCCCCTCCCATAGTTCAGTGACATCAGACATGCTCAGTGAGAATCAGAGAGAAAGGAATTCATCAATCAGATACTTCCAGTGCTAAAGGGAGAATGAAACTGAAAGTAATTAGAGGGATTTCTATAGGGAAAATTGGACAGGTAAATCTTTATTTAGCAAACTAGATATATAGGGAGATTCAATAAGGCAGCTCACGTTATTAGCTTAGCCCGATCCCACGATACATAACTAACCTAAATGGATTACGTCAGGTATTGCATCACCGGATCGGGCTAAGGTAAGTACGCGACTTTAAAGCTCCACAGTCGTCCCGTTAAGTTTCATGGTAAGTAGCGCAAAACATAACAAGCGGGGTTTGAACATGATAGCACAGCGCTATTTCCAAAACATGGAGCTGTGCTCTAACTTTCTTCGGGTTAACATGGGTTTTAGATGGAATTGGGCCATATTGGATCTCCATGTTAGTGCGTTACATAAACGGGGTCTAGAAGTCAGGTCCCCCTCAGTGTCCTCAGTCACTCAGTGCGCGAGTCCCCCTCAGTGTCCCAAGGCGAGTCCCCCCTCAGTGTCCCAGCCAGAGTCCCCTCATGATCCAGGCCAAGTCTAGTCACCGCCCTCAGTGTCCCAAGGCCAGATCCCCCTCAGTGTCCCAAGGCCAGAGTCCCCCCTCAGGTTCCAGGCCAGAATCCCCCCTCAGTGTCCAAGCCAGGTCCCCTCAGTGTCCAAGGCGATCCCCTCGTCCAGCCAGAGCCTCCCCTCAGGTCCCAAGGCAGAGTCCCCCACAGTGTCCAAGGCCAGAGTCCCCCTCAGTGTCCCAAGGCCAGAGTCCCCCTCGTGTCCCAAGCCAGAGTCCCCTCAGTGTCCCAATGCCAGAGTCCCCTCAGTGTCCCAAGGCCAGAGCCCCCCTCAGTGTCCCAAGCCAGAGTCCCATCCAGAGGTCCCCAGGCCAGATCCCCCAGTGTCCAAGCCAGAGTCCCCCTCAGTGTCCCAAGGCCAGAATACCCTCGTCCCACAGATCCTCCTCAGTGTCCCAAGGCCAGAGTCCCCCCTCTGTCCCAAGGCCAGAGTCCTCCCCCTGTCCAAGGCCAGAGTCCTCCCCTCAGTGTCCCAAGGCCAGAGTCCCCCAGTGTCCCAAGGCCAGAGTCCCCCTCCGTGTCCAAGGACCGAGTCCTCCCCTTGTCCAAGGCCAGAGTCCCCTCCAATGTCCCAAGGCCAGAGTCCCCCCTCGTGTCCCAAGGCCAGAGTCCCCCCTCAGTGTCCCAAGGCCAGAGCCCTCAGGTCCAGGCCAGAGTCCCACCTCAGTGTCCCAAGGCCGAGTCCCCCCCTCAGTGTCCCAAGGCCAGAGTCCCCCCTCAGTGTCCCAAGGCCAGAAT
This sequence comes from Hymenochirus boettgeri, assembly GCA_019447015.1. Lineage (NCBI taxonomy): Eukaryota > Metazoa > Chordata > Amphibia > Anura > Pipidae > Hymenochirus > Hymenochirus boettgeri. The sequence continues at coordinate 12,891 of JAACNH010001388.1, read as the reverse complement.
CCACCTGTGTCCCAAGGCCAGAATCCACCTCAGTGTCCCAAGGCCAGAGTCCCCCCTCAGTGTTCCAAGGCCAGAGTCCCCCTCAGTGTCCCAAGTCCAGAACCATACGGTGTCCAAGGCCAGAATCCACCTCAGTTGTCCCAAGGCCAGAATCCCCCTCAGTGTCCCAAGGCCAGAATCCACTCAGTGTCCCAGGCCAGAGTCCCAGGCCAGAATCCCCTCACGTGTCCCAAGACCAGAGTCCCCCTCAGGTCTCAAAGCCAGAGTCCCCCTCAGTGTCCCAAGGCCAGAATCCACCTCAGTGCCCCAAGGCCAGAGTCCCCCCTCAGTGTCCCAAGGCCAGAGTCCCCCCTCAGTGTCCCAAGGCCAGAGTCCCCCTCAGTGTCCCAAGGCCAGAGTCCCCCTCAGTGTCCCAAGGCCAGAGTCCCCCTCAGTGTCCCAAGGCCAGAGCCCCCCTCAGTGTCCCAAGGCCAGAGTCCCCCTCAGTTGTCCCAAGGCCAGAGTCCCCCTCAGTGTTCCCAAGGCCAAGTCCCCTCAGTGTCCAGGCCAGAATCCCCCTCAGGCCCACAGGCCAGAGCCCTCCTCAGTGTCCAAGGCCAGAGTCCCCCCTCTGTCCCAAGGCCAGAGTCCTCCCCCTGTCCCAAGGCCAGAGTCCTCCCCTCAGTGTCCCAAGGCCAGAGTCCCCCTCAGTGTCCCAAGGCCAGAGTCCCCCCCTCAGTGTCCAAAGGCAGAGTCCCCTCCCTCAGTGTCCCAAGGCAGAGTCCCCCTCAATGTCCCAGGCCAGAGTCCCCCTCAGTGTCCCAAGGCAGAGTCCCACCTCCAGTGTCCCAAGGCCAGAGTCCCCTCAGGTCACAGGCAGAGTCCCACTCAGTGTCCCAAGGCCAGAGTCCCCCTCAGTTTCCCAAAGGCCAGAGTCCCCCTCAGTGTCCCAAGGCCAGAATCCCACCTCAGTGTCCAAGGCCAGAATCCACCTCAGGTCCCAAGGCCAGAGTCCCCCCTCAGGTTCAAGCCAGAGTCCACTCAGTGTTACCAAGTCCAGAATCCATCTCAGTGTCCAAGGCCAGATCCACCCTAGTGTCCCAAGGCCAGGAACCCCCCAGTGTCCAAGGCCAGAAGAATTCCACCCTCAGTGTCCCAAGGCAAGAGTCCAAGGCCAGAAGCCCCCTCAGTGTCCCAAGGCCAGAATCCACCTCAGTGTCCCAAGGCCAGAGTCCCCCTCAGTGTCCCAAGGCCAGAATCCACCTCAGTGTCCCAAGGCCAGAGTCCCCCCTCAGTGTCCCAAGGCCAGAGTCCCCCTCAGTGTCCCAAGTCCAGAATCACCTCAGTGTCCCAAGGCCAGAGTCCCCCTCAGTTCCAAGCCAGAGTCCCCCTCAGTGTCCAAGGTCCAGACCAGAATCCATCTCAGTGTCCCAAGGCCAGAATCCACCTCAGTGTCCCAAGGCAGATCCCCCTCAGGTCCCAAGCCGAATCCACCTCAGTGTCCCAAGGCAGAGTCCCCTCAGTGTCAAGGCCAGAGTCCCCCTCAGTGTCCCAAGCCAGAATCTCTCAGTGTCCAAGGCCAGATCCACCTCAGTCCCAAGGCCAGAGTCCCCCTCAGTGTCCCAAGGCCAGAACCACCTCAGTGTCCCAAGGCCAGAGTCCACCCCTCAGTGTCCCAAGGCCGAGTCCACTCAGTGTCCCAAGTCCAGAATCCAAATCAGTGCCCCAAGGCAGAGTCCCCTCAGTGTCCAAAGGCCAGAAGTCCCCTCAGTGTCCCAAGACCAGAACACCTCAGTGTCCACGGCCGAGAATCTACCTCAGTGTCCAAGGCCAGAGTCCCCCCTCAGTGTCCCAAGGCCAGAGTCCCCCCTCAGTGTCCCAAGGCCAGAGTCCCCCCTCAGTGTCCCAAGGCCAGAATCCACCTCAGTGTCCCAAGTCAGTCCCCCTCAGTGTCCCAAGGCAACCAGTCTCCTCAGTGTCCCAGGCCACAGTCCCCCTCAGTGTCCAAGACAGAGTCACCCTCAGGCCAGAATCCACCTCAGTGTCCCAAGCCGATCCCCCTCGTGTCCAATGCCAGATCCCCTCAGTGTCCAAGGCCGAGCCCCCCTCAGTGTCCCAAGGCCAGAGTCCCCCCTCAGTGTCCAAGCCAGAGGTCCCCCCTCAGTGTCCCAAGGCCAGAGTCCCCCCTCAGTTGTCCAAGGCCAGAATCCCCCCTCAGTGTCCCAAGGCACAGAGTACCCTCAGTGTTCCAAGGCCAGAGTCCCCTCTGTCCCAAGGCCAGAGTCCTCCCCTCAGTGTCCCAAGGCCAGAGTCTCCCTCAGTGTCCCAAGGCCAGAGTCCCCTCAGTGTCCAAGGCCAGAGTCCCCCCTCAGTGTCCAAAGGCCAGATCCCTCCACTCAGGTCCCAAGGCCAGGTCCCCTAGTGTCCCAAGGCCAGAGCCCCCCTCAGTGTCCCAGGCCAGAGTCCCCCCTCAGTGTCCCAAGGCAGAGTCCCCTCAGGTCCCAAGCAGCCAGAGTCCCCACCTCAGTGTCCAAGGCCAGAGTCCCCCAGTGTCCCAAGGCCAGAGTCCCCCCTCAGTCACAAGGCCAGAATCCACCTCAGTGTCCCAAGGAGAGTCCCCCTCAGTGTTCCAAGGCCAGAGTCCCCTCAGTTGTCCCAAGGCCAGAATCCATCTCAGTGTCCAAGGCCAGAAGTCCACCCTCAGTGTCCCAAGGCCAGAATCCCTCAGTGTCCCAAGGCCAGAATCACCTCAGTGTCCCAAGGCCAGAGTCCAAGGCCAGAGTCCCATAGGTCCCAGCCAGAGTCCCCCTCAGTGTCCCAAGGCCAGAGTCCCCCTCAGGTCCCGGCCAGAATCCCACCTCAGTGTCCAAGGACAGAGTCCACATCAGTGGTCAAGGCCAGAGTCCCCCCTCAGTGTCCCAAGGCCAGAATCCACCTCAGGTCCCAAGGCCAGAGTCCCCCCTCAGTGTTCCAAGGCCAGGTCCCCCCCAGTGTCCCAAGTCAGAATCTATCTCAGTTGTCCCAGGACAGAATCCACCTCAGTGTCCCAAGGCCAGAGTCCCCCTCAGTGTCCCAAGGCCAGAATCCACCTCAGTGTCCCAAGGCCAGAGTCCCCCCTCAGTGTCCCAAGGCCAGAGTCCACCCCAGTGTCCCAAGTCCAGAATCCATTAGTGTCCAAGGCCGAAACACCTCAGTGTCCCAAGGCCAGAGTCCCCCTCAGGTCCCAAGCCAGAATCCAACCTCAGTGTCCCAAGGCCAGAGTCCCCCTCAGTGTCCCAAGGCAGAGTCCACACCAGTGTCCCAAGTCCAGAATCCACATCATTTGACCCCAAGGCCAGAGGCCCCTCAGGGTCCCAAAGGCCCAGAGTCCCCCTCAGTGTCCCAAGACCAGAATTACCTCGTGTCCCAAGGCCAGAATCTCCTCAGGTCCCAAGGCCAGTAGCCCCCCTCAGTGTCCCAAGGCCAGAGTCCCCCCTCAGTGTCCCAAGGCCAGAGTCCCCCCTCAGTGTCCCAAGGCCAGAATCCCTCCTCAGTGTCCCAAGGCCAGAGTCCCCCTCAGTGTCCCAAGGCCACAGTCCTCCTCAGTGTCCCAAGGCCACAGTCCCCCTCAGTGTCCCAAGACCAGAGTCCCCTCAGGCCAGAATCCACCTCAGTGTCCCAAGGCCAGAGTCCCCCTCAGTGTCCCAAGGCCAGAGTCCCCCTCAGTGTCCCAAGTCCAGAATCCACCTCAGTGTCCCAAGGCCAGAGTCCACCTCAGTGTCCAAGGCCAGAGTCCACCTCAGTGTCCAAAGGCCAGAGTCCCCCTCAGTGTCCAAAGGCCAGAGTCCCCCTCAGTGTCCCAAGGCCAGAATCCACCTCAGTGTCCCAGGCCAGAGTCCCCCCTCAGTGTCCCAACGCCAGAGTCCCCCCTCAGTGTCCCAAGGCCAGGAGTCCCCCCTCAGTGTCCCAAGTCCAGAATCCCCCTCAGTGTCCCAAGGCGCAGAGTCCCCCTCAGTGTCCAAGGCCAGAGTCCCCTCAGTGTCCCAAGGCCAGAATCCCTCAGTGTCCCAAGGCCAGAGTCCCCCCTCAGTGTCCCAAGGCCAGAGTCCCCCTCAGTGTCCAAGTCCAGAATCCATCAGGTCCCAAGGCCAGAGTCCCCCTCAGTGTCAAAGGCCAGAGTCCCCTCAGTGCCAAGGCCAGAGTCCCACCTCAGTGTTCAAGGCCAGAATCCACCCACAATGTCCCAAGGCCAGAATCCACCTCAGTGTCCCAAGGCCAGAATCCACTCAGGTCCCAAGGCCAGGTCCCCCCCAGTGTCCCAAGGCCAGAGTCCCCCCTCAGTGTCCCAAGTCCAGAATCCACCTCCGTGTCCAAGGCGAGAATCCACTCAGTGTCCCAAGTCCAGAGTCCCCCCCCAGTGTCTCAAGGCCAGAATCAACCTCAGTGTCCCAAGACCAGAGTCCCCCCTCAGTGTCCCAGGCCGAAGCAGATCCACCTCAGTGTCCAAGGCCAAGTCCCTCAGGTGCTCAAGGCCAGGAGTCCCCCCTCAGTGTCCCAAGGCCAGAGTTCAACCACCTCAGTGTCCCAACAAGTCCAGGGTCCCCCTCAGTGTCCCAAGGCAGAGTCCCCCTCAGTGTCCAAAGGCAGAGTCCCCCTCAGTGTCCAGGCCAGAATCCCCCTCAGTGTCCCAAGGCCAGAGTCCCCCCTCAGTGTCCAAGGCCAGAGTCCCCTCAGTGTCCCAAGGCCAGAATCACCTCAGTGTCCCAAGGCCAGAGTCCCCCTCAGTGTCCCAAGCCAGAGTCCCCTCAGTGTCCCAAGTCAGGAATCCCCTCAGTGTCCCAAGGCCAGAATCCACCTAGTGTCCAGGCCAGAGTCCCACCTCAGGTCTCAAGGCCAGAGTCCCCCTCAGTGTCCCAGGCCAGAGTCCCCCTCAGTGTCCCAAGTCCAGAATCCCTCAGTGTCCCAGGCCAGAGTCCCCCTCAGTGTCCCAAGGCCAGAATCCACCTCAGTGTTCCAAGGCAGAGTCCCCCTCAGTGGCCCAAGGCCAGGCAATCCACCTCAGTTGTCCCAGGCCAGAGTCCCCTCAGTGTCCAAGGCCAGAGTCCCTCCTCAGTGTCCCAGGCCAGCAAGGCCAGATCCCCCTCAGTGTCCCAAGGCCAGAATCCACTCGTGTCCCAAGGCCAGAGTCCCCCCTCAGTGTCCAAGGCCAGAGTCCCCTCAGTGTCCCAAGTCCGACCAACCCAGGTCCCAAGGCAGAATCCACTCAGTGTCCCAAGGCCAGAGTCCCCCTCAGTGTCTCAAGGCCAGAATCCACCTCAGTGTCCCAAGCCAGAGTCCCCCTCAGTGGCCAAGGCCAGCAGAATCCACCTCGTGCCAAAGGCCAGAGTCCCCTCAGTGTCCAAGGCCAGAGTCCCCCTCAGTGTCCCAGGCCAGAGTCCACCTCAGTGTCCCAAGTCCAGAATCCCCTCAGTGTCAAGGCCAGAGTCCCCCTCAGTGTCCAAAGGCCAGAGTCCCCCTCAGTGTCCCAAGGCCAGAGATCCCCCTCAGTGTCCCAAGGCCAGAGTCCCCCCTCAGTGTCCAAAGGCCAGAGTCCCCCTCAAGTGTCCAAAGCCAGAATCCACTCAGTGTCCCAAGGCCAGAGTCCCCCCTCAGTGTCCCAAGGCCAGAGTCCCCCTCAGTGTCCAAGTCCAGATCCCCTCAGTGCCAAAGTCAGAATCCACCTCAGTGTCCCAAGGCCAGAGTCCCCCTCAGTGCCAAAGGCAGAGTCCCCTCAGTGTCCCAAGGCCAGAGTCCACCTAGTGTCCAGGCCAGATCCACCTCGTGTCCCAAGCCAGAAATCCACCTCAGTGTCCCAAGGCCAGAGTCCCCCTCAGTGTTCCCAAGGCCAGAGTCCCCTCAGTGTCCAAGGCAGATCCACTCAGTGTCCCAGGCGAGAATCACTCAGTGTCCAAGGCCACGAGTCCCCCCTAGTGTCCCAAGGCCAAGAATCCACTCAGTGTCCCAAAGACCAGAGTCCCCCTCAGTGTCCCAAGGCCAGAATCCACCTCAGTGTCCCAAGGCCAGAGTCCCCCCTCAGTGTCCCAAGGCCAGAGTCCCCCTCAGTGTCCCAAGGCCAGAGTCCCCCCTCAGTGTCCCAAGGCCAGAGTCCCCTCATGTCCAAGTCCAGAATCCCCTCAGTGTCCCAAGGCCAGAGTCCCCCTCAGTGTCCAAAGGCCAGAGTCCCCCTCAGTGTCCCAAGGCCAGAATCCCACCTCAGTGTCCCAAGGCCAGAGTCCCCCCTCAGTGTCCAAAGGCCAGAGTCCCCCTCAGTGTCCAAGGCCAGAGTCCCCCCTCAGTGTCCCAAGGCCAGAATCCACCTCAGTTTCCCAAGGCCAGAATCCACTCAGTGTCCCAAGGCCAGAGTCCTCCTCAGTGTCCCAAGGCCAGAGTCCCCCTCAGGTCCCAGGCCAGAGTTCCCCTCAGTGTCCCAAGTCCTAATCCCCTCAGTGTCCCAGGGCCAGAGTCCCCCTCAGTGTCCCAAGGCCAGAGTCCCCTCAGTTGTCCCAAGGCCAGATAACCTCAGTGTTCCAGGCAGAGTCCCCCTCAGTGTCCAAGGCCAGAATCCCTCAAGTGTCCCAAGGCCAGAATCCCTCAGTGTCCAAGGCCAGAGTCCCCCTCAGTGTCCAAGGCCAGGAGTCCCCTCAGTTGTCCAAGGCCAGAGTACCCTCAGTGTCCCAAGGCAGAATCCATCAATGTCCCAAGGCCAGAATCCACCTCAGTGTCCCAAGGCAGAATCCACCTCAGTGTCACCAGGCCAGAGTCCCCCTCAGTGTCCCAAGGCCAGAGTCCCCTCAGTGTCCAAGTCAGAATCCACCTCGGTCAAGGCGAGAATCCACCTCAGTGTCCCAAGTCAGAGTCCCCTCAGTGTCTCAGGCAGAATCCACTTAGTGTCCCAAGACCAGAGTCCCCTCAGTGTCCCAAGGCCAGAAACCACCTCAGTGTCCCAAGGCCAGAGTCCCCCTCAGTGTCTCAAGGCAGGGTCCCCCCTCAGTGTCCCAAGGCCAGAGTCCCTCAGTGTCCCAAGCAGAATCCCCCTCAGTGTCCCAAGGCAGAGTCCCCCCTCAGTGTCCAAAGGCCAGAGTCCCCCTCAGTGTCCCAAGGCCAGAAATCCCTCAGTGTCCCACGGCAGAGTCCCCCTCAGTGTCCAAGGCCAGAGTGTACCTCAGTGCCCAAGGCCAGATCCACTCAGGTCCCAAGGCAGAGTCCCCCCTCAGTGTCCCAAGGCCAGAGTCCCCTCAGTGTCCCAAGTCGAGAACCCTCAGTGTCCCAAGGCCAGATCCACTCAGTGTCCAAGGCCAGGTCCCCCCAGTGTTCAAGGTCCAGAGTCCCCCTCAGTGTCCCAAGCCAGAAGCCACCTCAGTGTTCCAAGTCCAGATCCCCCTCAGTGTCCCAAGGCCAGAGTCCCCTCAGTGTCCCAGGCCAGAGTCCCCCTCAGTGTCCCAAGGCCAGAATCACATCAGAGGTTGCCAAGGCCAGAGTCCCCCTCAGTGTCCCAAGGCCAGAATCCACCTCAGTGTCCCATAGGCCAGAGTCCTCCCTCAGTGTCCCAGGCCAGAGTCCCTCCTCAGTGTCCAAGGCCAGATCCACCCTCAGTGTCCCAAGGCCAGAGAATCCACCTCAGTGTCCCAAGGCCAGAGTCCCCCCTCAGTGTCCCAAGGCCAGAGTCCCCCTCAGTGTCCCAAGTCCAGAATCCACCTCAGTGTCCAAGGCGAGAACCACCTCAGTGTCCCAAGTCCAGAGTCCCCCTCAGTGTCTCAAGGCCAGAATCCACTCAGTGTCCCAAGACCAGAGTCCCCCTCAGGTCCCAAGGCCAGAATCCACCTCAGTGTCCCAAGGCCAGAGTCCCCCCTCAGTGTCTCAAGGCCAGAGTCCCCCCTCAGTGTCCCAAGGCCAGAGTCCCCCTCAGTGTCCCAAGTCCAGAATCCCCCTCAGTGTCCCCAGGCCAGGAGTCCCCTCAGTGTCCCAAAGGCCAGAGTCCCCCTCGTGTCCCAAGGCCAGAAACCCCCTCAGTGTCCCAAGCCAGAGTCCCCCTCAGTGTCCAAAGGCCAGAGTCCCCTCAGTGTCCCAAGGCCAGAATCCACCTCAGTGTCCCAAGGCCAGAGTCCCCCTCAGTGTCCCAAGGCCAGAGTCCCCCTCAGTGTCCCAAGTCCAGAATCCCTCAGTGTCCCAAGTCCAGAATCCACCTCAGTGTCCCAAGGCCAGAGTCCCCCCTCAGTGTCCAAAGGCCAGAGTCCCCCTCAGTGTCCCAAGGCCAGAGTCCCACCTCAGTGTCCCAAGGCCAGAATCCACCTCAGTGTCCCAAGGCCAGAATCCACCTCAGTGTACCAAGGCCAGAGTCCCCCCTCAGTGTCCCAAGGCCAGAGTCCCCCTCAGTGTCCCAAGTCCAGAATCCACCTCAGTGTCCCAAGGCGAGAATCCAGCTCAGTGTCCCAAGGCCAGAGTCCCCCTCAGTGTCCCAAGGCCAGAATCCCCCCTCAGTGTCCCAAGACCAGAGTCCCCCTCAGTGTCCAAGGCCAGAATCCACTCAGTGTCCCAAGGCCGAGTCCCCCTCAGTGTCCCAAGGCCAGGAGTCCCCCTCAGTGTCCCAAAGGCCAGAGTCCCCCCTCAGTGTCCCAAGGCCAGAGTCCCCTCAGTGTCCCAAGTCCAGAATCCCCCTCAGTGTCCCAAGGCCAGAGTCCCCCTCAGTGTCCAAAGGCCAGAGTCCCCCTCAGTGTCCCAAGGCCAGAATCCACCTCAGTGTCCCAAGGCCAGAGTCCCCCTCGTGTCCACAAGGCCCGAGTCCACACTCAGTGTTCCAAGGCCAGAGTCCCCCCTCAGTGTCCCAAGGCCAGAATCCACCTCAGTTTCCCAAGGCCAGAATCCACCTCAGTGTCCCAAGGCCAGAGTCCTCCCTCAGTGTCCCAAGGCCAGAGTCCCCCTCAGTGTCCCAAGGCCAGAGTCCCCCTCAGTGTCCCAAGTCCAGAATCCCCTCAGTGTCCCAGGGCCAGAGTCCCACCTCAGTGTCCAAGGCCAGAGTCCCCTCAGTGCCCAAGGCCAGAGCACCTCAGTGTGTCAAGGCCAGAGTCCCCCCTCAGTGTCCCAAGGCCAGGAATCCACCTCAGTGTCCAAGGCCAGAGTCCCCTCAGTGTCCCAAGGCCAGAGGTCCCTCCTCAGTGTCCCAAGGCCAGAGTCCCCTCAGTGGTCCCAAGGCCAGAGTCCCACCTCAGTGTCCCAAGGCCAGAGTCCCCTCAGGTCCCAAGGCCAGAGTCCCACCCTCAGTGTCAAGGCAGAGTCACCCTCAGTGTCCAAGGACAGAGTCCCCCCTCAGTGTCCCAAGGCCAGGGTCCCCTCAGTGTCCCAAGGCAGAATCCACCTCAGTGTCCCAGGCCAGAGTCCCCCCAGTGTCCAAAGGCCAGAGTCCCCCTCAGTGTCCCAAGGCCAGAATCCACCTCAGTGTTCCAAGGCCAGAGTCCCCCCTCAGTGTCCCAAGGCCAGAGTCCCCCCTCAGTGTCCCAAGGCCAGAGTCCCCCTCAGTGTCCCAAGGCCAGAGTCCCCTCAGTGTCCCAAGGCCAGAGTCCCCCCTCAGTGTCCCAGGCCAGAGTCCCATAGGTCCCCAAGGCCAGAATCCCCCCCTCAGTGTCCCAAGGCCAGAATCCCCCTCAGTGTCCAAGGCCAGAGTCCTCCCCTCAGTGTCCCAAGGCCAGAATCCCCTCAGTTATGTCCCAAGGCCAGAATCCCCCCTCAGTGTCCCAAGGCCAGAGTCCTCCCCTCAGTGTCCCAAGGCCAGAATCCACCTCACACATTACAACTCTCAAGCTCATTATCAATTGCCGTTTCTGTGTCGTGCCTCCAAGTGCATCTCCCACTAGTGGTGAATCAATTGAAACTGCAGGGACAATCTCAAGCGTGCGCATTGAGTGCTGTCAGGACGCACGCGGAGGCACGGACGCAGCACGTGAGGGTTTCATTACACGGGATTACCTGGAAAGACAAGAATCACATGAAACAGGAGTTTGTGACCTTAGGGGAATGATTAAGGTCTATTAAAGGTTTTATTATTTATTTAGAGAGAGGAAGTGGGCAGTGCTATGGGGAGGGCCCCAGGTATTTATGCAGTCAGTGGCCCCTGTATACTATGGAGGGCCCTGTTAGGTCTCTTCCTATGCTCCACGAGATAGACCCCATAGTAAGTCCCGGTCCCATCTCACCGTCCTTGCTTTCCTGGGTCACCAGGATGATGTCTGCCTTCTCCAGCGAAAGTTCATCGTTCTCTCTGGCCACGTAGGACTTTAAACACTGCATCTGGGGCAGGCCTGGCATGGCAAAGTAAACAGTCAGTATAGTATCTAGTACATTATAGAGTATAGTACAGTGTGTGGTATAGTGTACTATAGTAAGGAGTATAGTATAATGCAGCATAGTACAGTACAGTATATAGTATAGTACAGTATAGTATATAGTACAGTACAGTATAGTATATAGTACAGTA
>JAACNH010001387.1:39930-80216 GCA_019447015.1 Hymenochirus boettgeri | reverse complement strand
AACAATAATTTGTGTGTGAAACTAAAGAATTGTCTTTTGGATATAGATTGTGGATGTGTACACTGTTCTATGCATTTTGGATCACGTGGGATGGTTAGAAGTAGCCGCTGTTTTGAACCCAGATGGAGCTCCTAAGACACAGACTAAAGCAACACAGTATGCTTTAAGTTACTGCCCATCATTGTGACATCCATTCTGGCTTGTCCCACTAGCTCGCGATTTAGTGTGTCTGATTCTCATGCCAATCCCAGTAGCTCCCACTGTGTGCCAGTGCTAAATCCGTTTTGGAACGCATGCATTCCACATTTTTGTTGTGTATTCAAGGTCCCAATAAGATAAATGCATACAAAGGATCAGTTCCACATACCAATCATGCGCAGACTGTGCGTGATAGTGGGACCTAGCCCTTACCTGTTTCTGTTTAACAGTGCCATTAGCATTTTATTTATAAATAAAGTTGCTATAGACCACATTTGCTTCAAAATAGACAGAGCACATTCACAAAGTACATTTCCCTCTACCTTTTGATGTGGATGTTGGGAGGAATTTATGTGCAAATTAACCTGTGGGGGATACTAGGGGTGGAGCTCATAATCCACCTAAGGGTGCAATTCAACGAGTGTACACTGTCCAACTTAAAGGACATGTCCACCCCCACCAAAACTATAATTAAACCCACTACTGGACCCACTTTGTTAGTTAAATAAATCTTACCATACATTTCTGCTCCTTTGGTTCCAAAGATACCCTTTTCAAGTACAGGAAACTGAAGAGCCAAGCCTTTCTGTGAGGCCTTATATCTGTGCTGGATCCATGTCCTCGTCAAGGTTTGGGGCATGAGAAGACCCCCCCCCCCAATCTGGATCCATCCTCAGCCATCAATGCACCTAGCAGAATCCTTTTGGATGGTAAGGAGGTAACACATGCCCGACCCCCACCAACTTTTCAAAAACGCCCTTGATCCGTACTTACAGAGCCTTGTCTCACGCCACATTTCAGTTGTGCCGTCAGCCGTGTCTGTGATTGAGCTGCCTCTCAGCCAATACCAGACGCGGCTGAGGGTCAACCCATGCTTGAAGCAGGAGGGCCAGAAATGGATCACCACGGGAGAAGATTGAGAGAAGGCACTGTAAGTCAGGAATTTATTACTTATAAATGAAATATTGGCGGTTGGGGTGCGGTAGGGTTACCTACCTTACCCCCAAAGTGGGTTTTGGGGGTTGGACCATGCCCTTTAACAGGAAAGCTGCAGCTTGCCCCCTTAGAAGCTTGACAGCAAATTATGCTATAGTTAGGAAACCCTCCTATTCCTTTTCCATGACACATTAACAGGGATTTCAGGTAGTTTTTTTGTAATCATATTTAAAATGGTTCTTGCCCTAACAGTGATATACTCATGATTTTCAGCAAAGTAATCATTGCGTGTTATTTGTTACTAGCATGGATTTTTGTGTGTAAGAAAAAAATAATACATTTCAGTATTAATAAAAGTCTTGGGAATTACTATACTCTTGGGGAGAGATTAGTATTATTATTATGGATTTATCTGTGCCAACATCTTCTTGGTGCTTGCAAGTTACATAGTCATTACATTACCTACAGGGTTAATAAAGGTTATTACAAAGTCTACATATAACATCCACAGGTAATACATCATATCGTAAACAGAGTGATGAGTTTCTTACAGCATTACGGTGATACAATAGGAGAGAGGACCCTGTACCAAAGAGCTTCCAGTCTACAGGATATAGGGTGAGACATAAGGTGTGCGGGAATCGGTAGGCTGTAAATAGATTGCGTGGAGCGTGAAGGCAGGTTATGATGGACCATCATAACTTGATCTATCTCATTGGTCTATATTCATTATATGCCGAGAGGTAGGTTGTAATGTTATTTTGTGAAGGTATTAAGGGACGGGGAGTGACGGACCAGACGGCGAAGGGAGTTCCATAGCAGAGGGGCAGCACGAGCAAAGCCTGAATATGGGCATGGGACGAGGGTGACAAGGGGATTTGGACAAATCGAAAATGGGGGTCAAGGGGATGCGTGATCAGTGCCATCTGATCACCCGGGGGGGTGCCATTGTTGTCATGCCAACACCATAATTGTTACGTTCTTGTGGCAAGGAGTAACTTAATACACACAGAGGAGATCAATAAAAGTTCTTATTGTTTAAAATGGTGCTAATTTGCACCAACCAATCAGATATTATTTAACATTTGGAAAGCAGACATATGATTGGTTGGACAAAAAAATTAGCACCATTTTAAATATAAGAACTTTATGAATTACCCTGTTTAAGATAGAACGGATAGGGTTAAAGTACACGTACCCGCCATCTTTCTCTAATCTAACCTAAGTTTTGTTTTCCTGTCATTTGTAAATAGAGATTAATCACTTCATTCAGTCTTACTTAATTAAATTCCACAGCTCCCAGAAATCTCCATGCCTTATGTTCTTATTCTGAAAGGGGAACTGCAATGCCTTATACTCTTCCCTATCTTATTTAATTGTGACGACTGGTGTGTAGGCACCTCCTTCATGCACAAACCATAGGCCTCTGCCGCTACACAGATTGATGGCTCAGTAAAGCCAAACCAGTCTGTGGCTGGGCTCTCTGGTGCTGCATTTAGCTTGTGGATGCTGTAAAACCTTTTTAATAGGTATAGCTTTTTCTAAGAGCTACTGTGGAAACAGGAAATTACCAGAAGTCTCAGTTCCTATTTGCATATTCGAGGGGGAGCTGGAATGTTGTAATCCTAACTCTTCCTTAATCTGATTAATTTCTTAGTGACCGTATGTCTATAGGCGCTTTCACATTGGAAAACCAGAGGCCTGGGGTACACTTGATGATGGCTTAATAAAGCCGAAACAGGTCTTGGGGTTGGTCTCAGGTTTGGCATTTAGCGCGTGTGAGAATGCTGTAAAATCCTTTTAGGCTGGTATAGCTTTCCTTAAGAGCTACATGGAAACACCAGAAGTTGCTGTCCTTATTTACATATTCTAAAGGGGAGCTGTGATGGCATATACTTCCCTTATCTTATTTAATTATATTTAGGAGCATATAGGCAGGATTGAAAAGCAATAACTTGGGATCTGAGACCTGTGAAAACTTTCGCTTGATCACCAGATTGGGCTCTTCCAAGTTTTCAACACAAGTACAACAACATAGATGCTCTCTTCCTGAGTTCATTCAGGCTTGTCATGGGTGAGAAAGTAATTTTACTGTATATTGAACACGAGAAATTCCAAAAATACGACTGTGATGCGTAGTTATATCCCCACATGTTTACTTACATATTATACCTTTCACAGCATTTTCAATTGATATTCAGATTTGCATGTTTACTATCAAGGTGTGGGTATAACCTAACATCTTGTATATTGCCTTCAAAAAATATTGCTTTCCACTACATCGAGGATCAATTATATTACTCGGTTTATCGGAAAAAAGATGATGTCATAGGGCAGAATAGTAGGTGTTCACTGTGGATTATTAAGATAGGATTTAGATATACTAAAAAGTTCTACCTCCTATTGAAGGTAGAACATATAGTCACACTAATTTGTTAGTAAAAAAAGTAATAGATACCTGAACGAGGATGTTGGTTCTGTCTTCAGTCTATGGCCCGACTTGTACTAATAGTATTTTCTGCCAGATCTTCATAAGCCTTGGTAATTTCCATTTTTTTGTCCATGACTGCTTGCCTTTCTGTGTTCTAACAGGGCGAAGCATTAGGAGCTATAAATGGACCCCATCAACACTGATATCGCTAGACTTGGAGTTAGTAAATAGAAAAGATCCATGAGCAAGCTGAACAATTGATAAACAAAAAAACCCAAGGGAATGATTAAAGTCAACAGTAGAAAAACAAAATAAATAGGAAAAAAATAGGATAGAATTGAACGAAAAGGCCAGTCAGAGAATTAAGGCAACAAGATTATTTGATCTATAAAACCACATAATAGATTTTTATAAGAGTCGCTGCCAAGCTAATCAGCTTCTTAAGAGAATAGACAGTTACTGAGTGTTAAGGTTGTTGAAGACTATTCATGGTTTGATACCGACTCACCATGGCTGATCTTCCCTAAAATGTAAAAAAATTTAAAAAAGTTACTTCAGGAATACTGATATTATAATTTTTTAAATAAAAAAAAACTCTATGTGCCACTGTACCGGATGCTGGTAATACAGAAATAAGAAGTACTTTTTTTTTTTTTTTTAAATGCTAAATTGCCTGCAGATAAAATATCAAAGGTTTATATGTATATGAACCCCAAACATAACTGTCTTTACAAAAAAAAAAGCCACCTTTATGTTCTTCATTAATAAAAAAATGTTAAGCTATAAGGCTGTTTTACCGTAGGTCTCTAAAATGTCCTTGAAAATGGAACCATACAGTGATTAATAACCAGGCAATTACTTTTTAAATATATTCATAATGCAGTGATAAATAAAGAGAAAGTGGGAAACTATCTATGGAAAAGAAAACAAAAAACAGAGCATGAAAAAAAAAAAAACTTACCTTCTTGGTTATTTTAACCACCACTCAAAATAAAACAGATGAAAGTCTTTGCAAAGCTCAAGACAAATTCAAAGGACACCTCTAGAGGAATTAGTCTTTTAATCTAGTTTATCTCCCATCCCCCACCCCCTTTTGAAAGGCTTTATTGAGCCTGCTCCCAGCTGTCATTCACACAGGGATATACAGTATCTGGGCATGCGGGAAAGCATTATCCTTCAATCATGTGATACGTGAAACATTTCCATAACACAACAGGTCATAAATAAAAGAATAATACAAAAAGCTATAATTTAATGAGTAATCTTCATAACACACACAAGGCTTTATTTTTAAAAAGATATCTATGTTCTATTTCTGCGATCTTTATTTCCACCATTTTAGGTAATTATTTTCTTCCAGGATACATAGAGATAACAAGTGTGCAAAGGAATCAAAAAGACCCCAAATTATCTGTGACTCTCCAGATTTTTTTGCCATCAACTTTTGAATGTTAAAACCAACAAACATCTTCAAATGCTGCGGGGTTCAAGGATGTAATCAAAGCACAGCTCAGATCATACATAAAATAAAGGAATCATCAATGACCTTAAAGGTTAATTTAGATTTTACAAAAAAAAAACATTATTGACAAGTTACCCAAATTACAACAAAGTCTTCCCAGGGTGGGCAATCTCCTTTACCATTGAAAACATTGGGGTTATATGGGCTTTGCAATAAATGTTTGATCACACTGACTGGTACTGTAGTTCTGACTTAGAATGGCTGACTTGACTGGTGAACAGCTTAATATATGTGACCAACAGTTGCCGTAATACCGACCCCACAACCCTGTGAAAGCGGGGGGGCCCATCGGCAGTAGGACCCACCACAGGTCCAAAATCAGTGCAACAACCGCCTTTTTAAACAGGCTGATCGCAGTATGAATTAAAAACATTACACGTGATCAGCTGTTTTTTTTTAAAAAGTCAGTTAGTGTGCACAGATCTTGGACGCTTCCAGAGTGAGGAGGGAGTTGGGCCCGCCCTCCAATGTCATGGGGGGCCAGGCCCCTCAGGTACGCCCATGGTGCCCACACACAGCTAGTACAATATTCTCTAACGAAGCTAACAAAAAAATCCTAGCAGCACTACTATCTATCTCCGGCTAGATACTGGCAACACACTCCTGTGTGGTTACCAAACAACCACCGCACGCTTCAATCATTCTCAAACTCTGCTGCCCAGCTCATTCATTTCTCTTCCATTCTCTAATTGCCTCTCATCTCTGTTCAGTCCCTCTAATGGTTGCCCAATCAAACAAAGGATCAAGTTCAAACTGCTTACCCTCTCTATAAAGCACTATCCAACACAGCCCCTCCATATATCTCAGATCTGAGCCAGCAATACTGTCCCAGTGCAACAGCACTCCACAAATGATACCTCCTCTCTCCACCGTGTCACCTTTCCCATGCCCGCATTCAGTACTTTACTCGTGTGCCCCTCTGCTCTGGAACCCCTTCCTCCATCTGTCCGTCACTCACCATCTCTTAACACCTTCAAACTAACCTTTAAAACCACCTCTTTAGGCAGCATATAACCTAAACATTACTCCTCTTACTACCCATATGATCCAAACAATTTCACGCTCCACTGAACAAGCTATCACAGCCTACCGATTCCATCAACCTTTATGTCTCACCCCCATCCTCTAGTCTGTACCTCTTGGGCCAGGGGACAGGGTCCTCTTTCCTATTGTATCACATAGTATTGCTTGTAAGAAAAACTCCCACACCCCCCCCCAACTCTGTTTACTATGTTATGTATTACCTGTGATGTAATAAGTATGACTTTGTATAACACGTATTACCCTGTCACTGTATGTAATGTTTGCTATGAATTGTAAAAGCGCCACTGGTAAAATATTGATGACATGCCCATATTTGTAACTATAAGATGCCCGCCCACAAAGACTGGTAAATAAAATATGCCAACATGCTCAGTCAGACTATTAAATTTAAGTTGTTAGCCCAGATGGTGATATAGATGCCTAATGCCCAGCGCACCACCAACCGTAAAAAAAAAGATGCCGCCATGCTCAGCCACACAAAGCTGGTGTGAATTGAAAAGATGCCCTCATGCCCCACCCCACACAGACTAAGAAGAAAATATAAGGGCCCCGTTGTCCAGACCAAACAGACTGGTAATATAATATGCCTCATGCCCAGTACACACAGCTGTTAAATAGTAAGATGACCCCTATTCATCACTGAAAAAAGGGGACACCGTGAACCTCCGAAACATTGTGGGTGTAGTGTGGTGCACAAAATGCAATTTGAATTCAGCTTGGAGTCGACTCCCCCTTCTGTTTTTTGTTCCCTGAGTTCTATATTCCAGAGGAGAGGAATTATAAATGTCTGCACACCAAGTTGGGCTAGAGTGCACTTACCTTCATTTATTGTAAATAACAGATGCCTTCCTGCCCATCCCACACAGACTTATGAATAAGAGATGCCCCATCAAGCAAGCCCCACACAAACTGGTAAATATAAGATACATCAAAAAGCGGCTGAACGACTCCCCACATCAAAACCACTGGGGGGTCAATTATTATTATATTATATAAGTTTTTAACTGTAGTTTATTCAAGTTTTTAATACATCAACAAACCTCACCCTATGAAACTCGAATATTACATATATTTAAGGAACCTATTCCACGTGGCAAAAAACCAATTGCAAAACCTGCCCAACACATCGTAATTCAGACAAAAATATTCATAAAAATATGAATGTTGCATATATATCATGAGAGGCACCACAGCTTCATTGTACCAGCTTGAAAAAGGAACTAGAATGTTCTGAAAGCTTTGCTATGACTATTTATGTTAGACAATAAAGGTATCATATATAACCACTTTTGTTATTTTTATTCAGAAGGGTTACCCTGTGTAACATTGTGCGGGCAAACATGGTACACCCACCTTTTCCTACGTTAATTAAACCCCCCTAAATATAACACCAATAATATATATCACCTGTAACGATAAAAAACGCAAAATAAAATACAAACACAGGAAATACATATATACAATAAATAGTTGGAAAAAAGTGTCTTGTGCTCTGTAAACAGTTCCATAAGTCGTCCCAATGGTTATACTGCTATAAGTTTGTCGTGTAGGGTGGTACCTCCATTCAATCAAATGTCTGGGACTCCAAACCCAAGCTGAATTGAATATTAATAAAGGTATGGTGTTCGATTCTCAGCATACCTACTACTGGTAAGTACCACGTGTGCCCAGTTTCTTCAGCAGTGTGGATCTTACCCTCTGAAGACATCTATACCCCCATTAATCTGGACACACAGGTCCTCGCTACTTCGATCCAGTGTTCGTCCGCTCCTGCCTTATTCCAGTCGCCTACTCTGGACGCCTAGGCAACGTGATTTGTCTCCCTTCCTACGGTCTGTTGATTTCTGACTTCCAATCGGCTTCGAACTTGGATTTGTTGAAAATGCCAGAGGGGTTAGGCTCGCTACCTCACAAGCAACACACTGGTAATGTCAAATGAATTATTTGTTGCACTTCCCTTCACTCTGTATGGTATGACTGTATTGTTCAAAAGTCCAAACATTTACACCCCCCCTGCAAATATTGGGCGGGGCATCTTCAGGGTTAAATATAAGATGCCCTCATGCCCAGCCCAACAGGGACTAATGGATTAAAGATGCCTTCATACCCAGCCACAAGGCTTGTGGGATAAAGGACGGCACTATGTCGCACAGCTGGCAATATAACATGCCCATCATGCCCAGCACACACAGGCTGGTAAAAAAGATACTCTCATTGCCAGCACAAAGGACTGGTGAAATATGATGCATTCCATGCCTAGCTCACAAAGACTGGTAAATATAAGATGCCCCTCATGGACCAGTCCACAAGAGTGGTAAATATAAGATGCCCTCATGACCAGCCCAAGATGGTGGCATAAATGATTGCCCTAATGCCCAGACCAAACAGATTGGTATTGGTAAATCTAAAATGCCGGCATGCCCCAGACCACACAGTCTGGTGGATTAAAAAGCTGGCTTCTCAGACAAGCCAACACAGACTGGTAATACATTTGATGCCATCATGCCCAGCCCGACACAGATGGGTAACTATAGATGTTTCCATACAGTAGGAATTAAATGTAACTTCATTTGTTAAATACCATGTGCAGCACACAATACCGAAATAGTTATGGTCCATGGGCGATCGTAAAACTGGGCATCATCAAACTGGAAGCTTAGGCAATGGGAACAGAAATACTGTCTTTAATGGATGTTAGCACAAGGAAAATTGCATGGGGTTCACAAAGTCTAATTTTTCTTTTTTTTTTTTTTTTAGGTTAAAGCAATTGTAGGATTGTAAAAAAAACAAGGGTAGCTAAAATATAAGTTAGGATAGCTGGAAAAGAGCAAGACAAGACCCTAAACAATGTTATTGTACATTATTAATAATAAAAACGAGAACGAAAAAATGTGGGGCCTCTAAAGAATGTGGAGAACAAAGAAACAGTAATGGACGGTTGAATAAAAACAAGTCCATCTAGTCCAAACATTAAACTACTCCAACCTAAATAGAAGGGAAAGAGGGGAAAAAATCCGCACTCCAAAAAGCAAATTGAAAGTTGCCCTGGATCAACCAAAACTACAGTTATATGTATTATACCAGTAAGTTAACAATATGTTTATGATAGAAACTAACTAGTCTACTTTTAAAGCTATTCAATGACTTGCCATTTAGAACATCTACTGGAAGGATAAGTAAGAAACCTTTACTAGCTGAAGATGATGAAACTTCTTTCTACAATCTTGTGAACAATAATAAACCAGAGTTAATTATATGGCTCGTTAATTTATTACGTATATAATAAATAATTCCCTGATATTTTAAGTGCCCTTCTTTCAATTTCCAGATGCCTCTTTTCTTATATGGGATTCCAAAACTGGCACTGCATATTCAAATGAGGCCGTACCAGTGGTTGTAAAGAGGGGAGAATAATTATTTTTCTACGTGAAATTCTTATCCCCCCTTTTGTATATAAAACAATATTCTTGCTAGCTTTAGAACGTTGCGGTTGATTATTCTACCCCTAATCTTTTCCATTAAAGATTCATTAGCACAGAGCCATTTAGTTACGGTGGTAATGCCTCACCTTTACAAGTAACAGTTTAATTTACTTTTTTCAAACAATTTATAATAAAATGAAAAGTGGACCAGTACAGATCCTGAGAGCTCAATCTTTTAGCCCACATAGAAGTAGCCTTCATTCAGCACTACATCACAACAACCAATTATCTTAACCTTGTACAATGTTTTTTTCTAGGCCAACAAACCTCAATTTTATACATTAGTAGTCTATGTGGCACAGTATCTAATGCTTTAGCAAAATTCAAGTTACTACACCCACTGATATCCAGAAATATTCTTACATTACGTTTTTTTTATATTAATTTTTTATTGAGATTTTTTTGTTCTGCAAAAGTAATATTCAATAAATATTGAAACTCAACTTGACAGAACCTTATATTTATATAAAAATTAACCAAACATAACATAAAACTTAAAGCATTATGATCTAGTACAGTATATTTTAAGCTTCTGCATGACCACTAATTTCAGAAACAAAAAAAAAATAATAAATATAACAATACTTAATTTAAGGTACCTTTAAATTTGCACGCACAAAATATATTGTTTTAACAAAGAACTCATCTAATAAGACTGAATATGAAGTCTTGTTTGGGATCTGTTTATCGAGCTACCCACGTATTCCCAGTTTTTATAAAAACTTAGGGAAATTATTATTTACTATATAAACATTTTTCATAGCATATTTGTTTCATGGTATTTATTATGTCCTGTACTAGTTTAGGGAAACATTGAGTGATAACCAAGTTTTTGGCAATTTATTTTGAGTATGGGATAGTGTGCTAATATCGCCTTTGTTCTATGGGGAGAATAGATTGAGGTTGATTTTAATAAAATGAATAGTTCCGGTTTCATTGGGAAGGGATGTTGAAAATAGATCTGCCAAGAAATTCTGTATATGCAATCACAATTCTTGTTATTTTTTGCGCAGACCACAGTAGGTAGGAAAAATGTTCCTATGTCCTTTGGTATCTCCAACACAAAAGGTGAGTATGTGGGAAACCATTTGCTTAAAGTTTCGGGGTTTTCTTTGATATCTGTATGTAACTTCCTTGGACATTTCCCAAGCGATACACATTTAGAACAGCGATGAAAAGGTTATTGATTTAAAGCATCTGCCATTGTCATTTGTAAATGATTGGTTAAGATCAGAATTCCAATTTTTGACCAACTCATAGTTATATTACAATCTTCTTTTCGTAGCTATATAAAATATTTTTAATTGTTGTAGTTTTTTTCAACAGTAGTTTTCCAATGGATATTCTATATATTCTGTTCAAAATTTACATTGAAATAGCATTTCTGGGACACGCCATAAGATAATATCTGTATATGTTTGTAATATTCTGTTGTTGGTAGGCATATAATTTTTCTCTTTATTTTGGGGAATGGTATTATATGGCATTCTCGAATAATTGATTTGTAGGAGATTAGGAGATTAGCTATATTTCTCCCCATAATAAGCGTTTTGGTTTGTGTGAATGCACAGTTCAATGCGGGAAAAATATCAATATCACCACAATAATCTGTAAATAATGCGTTTCTTGGAGAGGTTTTCCCATAATTAATATAGTAGCTTGTACGTAGGAGGGACCCATAGCACTTTTCCTTCTAGATTTATATCCTAACAGGATCGCTCCAAAAACTTGTTTAATGGTTGTAGGTTTGACATCTCCTGTTCTATATTGTACCTTCCTGAGCACTGGATCTTTTGCTGACCACCCTATTCTTGATTGGGTCATTTATCACAGACTTTGCTTGATAATCTTTCAATATAGGTAATGTCAAGACTCCCTGTTTCTTTTGTTTAGGCTAATGTTTTTCTAGTAATTTAGGAATATTATTATTCCAAATAAATTTTGTTATTATATTTTGGGCTTGAATGAAATGAAATATGTTGGTGTGATGGGACTGGTTATTGGCACTGCTCTAATATATCTATAAGATTGTGTGTTCAAGACATTCCATTCTAATAATATTTATTTGCCTGTTAAAGTTAAGGAGGCATGTTTCCAGTCTGTTAATTGTTTCTGGATTTATTAAGGATGGTAGATAATTATTTGAATTATTAAAGTGGAGTTGTTCTCTGTCATTTTTATTCCTAGATATGGTAGTTTCTTTTATTTTCCAGGTATGGTAATTACTAGTGAGACAAAATAATTTGAGGGTATGGATATATTACTCGGTATGACTTGTGACTGTGTCGTTTATTTGTAGTAAATCTTTTGTTGAATGTTTTATTGTTTTTGGATTATGTGGTAGTGATTGGATTGGGTTTCTATTTAAGTATGATATCATCTGCAATAGGGCTATTGTATGGGTTTGAAAGTGTTGGATTGGTACCATGGATATTGTTGTCTTGCCTTTATTCCTGTGCCAAAGGTTCCATAGTAGAGCAAAAAAATTAAAGGTGGACAGGGGCAGCCATGTCTAGTACCTTGGTTTATTAAATGGACTCGAAAAAGCATTTGGGGAATTAATATGAGCTTGATGGATTGTTATATAGTGCTAGTATGCGTTATTAAATATAGTTGGAAAACTTAAAATTTCTCCCAGTACCATTTGCCAGTAATTCCAATTATTATTCGATCAAAGGCTTTTTCTGGTTCAAGCGGATGAACAGGCTGATAATTTTTTTTATTACATTTATGTATTAGATTGATCATTTTCTTATTTTCTTAGATTCTCTGCCTGGTACCAAATCCTTAATGATTGGAGTAGGTGTAAGTAAGATTGAAGAGTAAGTAAAGGTTAAGTTATTTGTTGAGTCTGGTAGCCTAGAAGTTTGGAGTAAATTTTTAATCTGTGGTTCAATAATGAAATTGGCCTTAATTTGGGTTTAGTGCTGGATCTTTCCCTGTTTATGTATTGGGTAACCAGACCTTGGTTCATTTCTTGATGGGAATATATTAGTTTCTATTTGCTTTATTGCTGTGTAGCTTTTAGGGATGGAGTAATAGGTTTGGAATTGTTTTGTAATATTCATTATTAATCCCTCGGGTCCTGGCGATTTATGTGGTTTAATGTTTTGATGCTTGAAATCATCTCTATTCTGTTATGGTTTACTTATTCTTTCTGATTGTGAATTGTAAGTGTTTTGGGATTTCCGAATTTTGAGGAGGAAAGGGAATTCTTCCCCCCCCAATATCTTTTGTAATAGGTTTGGAGGTTGATTCTGGAGGTTATCAAGTTTTGTAGTATAGGCGAATGATCAGCTATTTTCTGTGGGTTAATAATTTTTCTCTTGAGGGTCTGATGTTATGTGTGTCTTACTTGTTGGTTTAAGCAGCTGATATTTCGTCTGTTAGCTAAATTTTGGCCGGGCTTTGTCCCTTGTTAGGTAAGTGGTTGGATTTTAGTCTTCTCAAAAAGTCTATAATATTATTAAAGATGTACTTGATTGTAGTTCGGTTCTAACTTTTTGGATTCTTTTTTATTGTTCTGTTGGTTTTGTTCTTATGTTTTGATTCTAAGTCTGGGAGTGTTGGAGAATATCCAGTTTTTGTAATTCAATATTTTTTTGTATTGAGGGGGGGGGGGGGGCAATTTTGATGCATGATGATCTTTATATTATGCTTTGTGTGCAAGCCAAATTGAGTTGATATCTGTTTCAGGTATCAGGACCCCATTATCATACCTATATTATGGTATAGTCATACTATTTGTTCTTTAAATTTGTGGTTGAGTAGGAGATATAGTTTAATATCTCCATGGTGAATATTGAATTGGTTTTTAAGTATTGTAGTTTCTGGTATGTCTGATGTTACAGGGGCGTGATCTGAAATTGTTATATTCTTTATGGATGATTTTTGGATTTTTTGTTAGAGCATTATCTGTCAATTTAAATCTATTCTTGGTATGTATTATGGGTGTGTGAGTAATATGGAATAACAATATCTGATGGATGGTTACCTCCATATATCAAGAGGTTTCTTTTTTAACATTCTCATAAATTCCTTATTACCCTTGGTTTTATATTTTGGAGTCTCCTCTCATGATCTAGGAATTAGATTATTAAAATCTCCAAATACAAGTAGTGTATGTTCTAAGTACTCTGAGCCCTATTGATAGTTCTTTAATAAATCGGAGTGATTCTGGTGTGGTGCATATAATTTACAATGGTATACATAAATTATTTAACCTTGCAAGACAGTCTCACATATCTTCCATATCATCATTTAACTTGATCTTTCAGTTGGAAGCCACAGAGTCCCTGATCAAGATCCGCCACTCAAAAAGTCAAAACGCTACAAAAAGTAGCCTGGAATATATAGGGTATTTTTATTTTTCCAGCAGTATTGCTGTCTTGGTTTGCACGCAGATGTGGTCTCCTGGAGACACACTACATCTGCTTTTATTTCATTAAGTTCTTTATTTAGTGAGAATCTCTTTTGTGGGGGAATTAACCCTCTTACATTATAAGTTACATTGTTTAAAACCCATTATTAGAGGGTTCTTAAATTTTGCTTTTGATTTTGGCGTCCTCAGGGACTCTTCTCGGCCTCCTATTATCTCTCTTTTTTTCCTTACGTCAGCATTCAAGGAACTATTTGAACAGTGAAAACTCTATAGATTACAAACAGTTAACAAATAAAAACATATAAAACATATAAAAAATAAACCGGATATTATAATGATCCCAGGACATGGTGGGAGGAGGGGGGTTCTCCCATTCCAGGTTTCATTATTAAAACTGTGGGGGGGCACAAATGACGTGAGTTTGATTTTAGGTTTAGGGCTGGAATTTATCTTTGTAAAATGTTCCATTTGTTAAGAATCTGGTTGTTGTCCTTCTTGATATTTTTTCCATTTGTGGTTTTTATTTTCCCTTCTTTTGGGGATTGTAATCAAATCCTGTGGGAATCTTCTCCCTCGCTGCCATTTTTAAAAGCTTTAATTATTTTTTCTGGGATTCTCAAGTTCCCTCTTGGAAGTTTTGTTTGCTTCTCTAGTGAGGTAGTTGGTTGACTTTTCCTTCCTATCATATTGTTAGGACTGACTGGGAGGCTCCCGTCCATCTGTATACAATGAGTGTTGGTTTGGAATCTCTGTAGCTGTTTTTTTTTTAAATGATTTTCTTTTAATGATTGTGTTTTATGTGAGAGATTCTCCGCAAAAAAATTGTAGATTCTTGTATTATTCTGCAATCTCTTTTGTTTGATTGATCTGAGAAATAGTTCTTTGTTGGAAGAAATGGAAATCTCGGTATCACGGTTCCCTTGGGGCATTAGGAGGTGCCATTTTTAGATTTTAAACAACCTGTGTGTTCTGTCCAATGAGTGCTAATTGGAGGATATTTGGTTAAGATGATCTCTAGAAGTTATGAAATATTGTTCAGTTTCATGTTTTGGATGGTCTGGTGTATTACTCTTATTTTTAAGTTGTTCCTTCTAGGAACGGTTCTTCCAGGTCTGCAACTTTAATTAACACGTAGGATACTGAATAATCTAGTTGGTTTGATGAGGCAGTGCTAGTCATTAAATTAATTAGTGAATGTTCCATTTTTATGTTCATCCTGTGAGTTCTTTGAGTGATTCTTGTAATGTCCCTTTTTTCTACAGATTAACATGTTCAGATTATTCCAGTTTAAATGCATTGTGTTGGGATATTAAGTAAACTCCTTCATTACTGCTTCAGATATAGGTATTTATCTGTGGCTGGATGGGAAAATGCTTGTAAGAGGTTAAGGCCTTTAGTTTCACTGTCATTTCATTTGTGAAAGGAGGTCCAACTTTTGATTTTGTGTAAGATTGTTGGGAGTAGTATCTTTGTTGTGAGATCTATTCAATGATCTTCATGTTATATATCATGTGTA
This sequence comes from Hymenochirus boettgeri, assembly GCA_019447015.1. Classification (NCBI taxonomy): domain Eukaryota; kingdom Metazoa; phylum Chordata; class Amphibia; order Anura; family Pipidae; genus Hymenochirus; species Hymenochirus boettgeri. The sequence goes on along the minus strand of JAACNH010001387.1, from coordinate 64,706 downwards.
GGAGAGAAAATTTGCTTACTTTTGATGATCATAATTCATCTGGTGAAACGATGCAATCCTCCTCACTGCTTCGCCACTTCAGCCTTTGTATTGACATATGTTTTGTTGTTGTTTTTTTTCATTCCAGTTTTCTTTACTCCCTTTATAGGTTTATCAGACTCACTGTTGGAGAGTTTTCAGCCCTGTTAAGTGGGTCTAAAGTGGAGTTTTTACACGGCAGTTCCAGGAGCTCTCAGTCTATGCGGGACCACTGATCTCTGGGCTGCAAAGCCACGCCCCCCAGAATCTACATTACTTACTCACCTCTTCAGAAAAACAAAGTAAATTTGTCGACGCAATAAAATTTTTCTTAAAATCCCACGTACTATCTTATGAAATCAGTTCTGGAGACTAAGATCCAGGAATAATCCAAAGTAACAAAGTTTTTAGCACATACTGACCCACTGATGTTAGATTTCATCTATAGTTTACCGGCTGTGAATAAACTGACCTATTTTGAATATGGGATATTACATTGGCTTTTCTCCAATCCCATCAGCACATCACCAGACCAAAACGTGAAATAGAAAAGGTTGAAAAGAAAAACAAGGACAAAGTTCTCTGAAGATCCGAGAAGTATTTCCTGGTCTGGGGCTTGATATTAAAATTTGTCTATATCACTTATCCCAAATGATATATTCCTCTTAATACCCTTCATATTATTACAGTCCTGATACAAGACCAGAAACAAGAAGGGGAAACCAACAAATTAAACTCCTTGCAGATGGGTGGAAAACGAATCAGGACTTCCAGCGCTGTGCTACCCATCAGTCTAACCACTGAACCACCATGCTGCCCTATTACATTTAGAAAATGTATACGTTTAGTGACCCCTTTAAGGGTATGCCACCCCAAATATAACATTTTTACATAGTGTAGGGTCACCCCAGCCCACTTCCCAACACAGTGTAAAGTTTTGTAAAATCAAGCCACTAGCTATCTTACCGCTCCTTCGCTTACACCTTGGCTGTCGTCTCTGGCGTCTTCTTGGTCTATGCTTGACGGGAGGAAGCAGCAAAGAGGGCTGGTACCAGCAGCCGGTCTGGTGATTGGCTAAGAGTTCAGCCAATTACAGACAGCAGCTGCCAGGTTTTTTTGTGCTTTTATTTTACAAAAACTAACACAGGCGGTGTTACGGGCGGAGGTAAGCTCCACTACAGAAAAGTTGAGTATTTTTTTTCTATTTTTTAAATATTTTAATAAAGGTTACCTTAAATTAGAAAAGGCAGTATAAAGGGACTTTACAGTGGAGAACAGACATTAAGGTTCCTATTACAATGAGAACAGATAATAAAGGTCCACCAAACTGAGGGCGGACGTAAAGGTCGATTCAGTAAGAAAAGAAAAAAGACAGGACAAAGGTCTCTTACAGTGAGAACAGACAGTAAACGGCCCATACAGGGAGAACCGACAGTAAAGGTCCCTTACAGTTAGCATACCAGACAGTAAAGGTCCAATACAGTGAGAACCTACAGATAAAGGTCACTTACAGATTTAGAACAGACCGGAACGGTCTCATACGTGGAAACAGACATTATTAAAAAAGCCCCAAATGAGACTAGAAGTAAAGGGGGGGTCCCCTACGTGAGAACACAGACAGTAAAGGGCTCATACAGTTGAGAACAGACAGTAAAAGCCCCATACAGTGAGAAAAGTAGTAAAGGTCTCATTACAGTGAGAATGACAGTAGGTCTATACAGTGAGACCAGACTCAGTAAAAGGTAAGATACAGTAAGAACAGACAGTACAAGGTTATACAGTAAGAACAGACGAGTTATAAAAGCCCCATACAGTGCGAATAGATATTAACGGTCCACCTTCAGGGAGAACAGATAGTAAAGTCTATACAGTGAGACCAGACAGTAAGGTCCTATACAGGGGAGAAACAGCAGTAAAGCGTAAACATACCAGTGAGAAACAAGACAGTAAAGGTCCCATACAGTGAGAACCGCACAGTAAAGGTCCCTTACAGTTAGGAACAGACAGTAAAAGCCCCCTAAAGTTGAGAACAGATAGTAAAGGCTCATACAGTGAGGAATGACAGTAAGGTCCTATACGTGAGAACAGACAGTAAAGGTCCCCTACAGTAAGAACAGACAGTAAAGGTCTCCATCCAGTAAGAACAGACGGTTAAAAGCCCCATACAGTGAGAATAGATATAACGGCCCTTACAGTGGAGAACAGAGTAGTAAAGGTCTCATTACAGTTGACATGACAGCAGTAAAGGTCATAGACGTGAGAAACCGACAGTAAAAGGTCACATACAGGAGAAAACGACAGTAAAGGTACCATACAGGGAGAACAGACAGTAAAGGTCTCATCAGTGAGACCAGACGTAAAAGCCCCCATACAGTTGTGAAATAGATATTAAAATGTGCCCTGATCCAGTGTGAGCCAAAAATATGTAAAGGTCCTATACACGTAGAACAGGACAGGAAAGGGCTCCTAAGAGGGGAGAAAGACAGTACAAGGTCACATACAGTAGACGACAGTAAAGGGTCCCATTACAGTGAGAAGAACCGACAGGTAAAGGTCCCTTACAGTTAGAACAGACAGTAAAGCGTTTCCCATACAGTTGAGAAACCTACAGCTAAAGGTCCCATTACAGTTTAGAACAAGACAGTAAGGTCTCAACAGTGGAGAACAGACATTAAAAAGCCCCCCATACAGTGAGATAGATATTAAAGGTCCTCCCATACAGTGAGTGAGAACAGACAGTAAAGGTCTCAAACAGTGAGAACAGACAGTTAAAGCCCAAATGACGTGAGAAAAGATAGTAAGGTCTCATACAGTGAGAACTGACAGTAAGGTCCTATATAGTGAGAAAAGGACAGTAAAGTCCCATGACAGTAAGAACAGACAGTAAAGTCTAATACAGAAGAACAGACGGTAAAAGCCCCATACGTGGGAATGCACTGAGATAGATATGAACGGCTTCCCTTACAGTGACGAACAGATAGTTAAAGGTCTCATACTAAGTGAAACTGACAGTAAAAGGTCCTATACAGTTGAGAACAGACATTAAAGGTCACATACAGGGAGAACAGACAGTAAAGGTCCCATACAGGCGAGAACAGACACAGTAGTAAAGGTCTCCTACAGTAGAACAGACCGAAAAGCCCCCATACAGTGAGAATAAGATATTAAATGTCCCATACAGTTGAGAACAGATAAGTAAACGGTCCTATAAAGTGAGAACAGACAGTAAAGGGCCTAGGACAGGAGAAAAGACAGTAAGGTCACGTACACTGTGGAGAACAGACACGTAAGTTCATGACAGTGAGAACAGACAGTAAAGGTCCCCATAAGGGAGGCAGTAAACGTCCCATACAGTGAGACAGACAGTAAAGGTCTCCTATAGTGAGGAACAGACCGTATAAAGCCCCCTTACAGTTGAGAATAGATATTAAAGGTTCCCATACAGTTGGAGAAACAGGATAGTAAATGGTCTAAACAATGAGAAACAGACAGTAAAGTCCTTTTACAGTGAGAACAGACATGAAGGTCCTATACAATGAGAAACAGATAATAACGGGCCCACAAAAGTGTGAGGAAAGGGCAGTAAAGGGTCCATTCAGTAAGAAACAGGCAGTAAGGTCCTTTACAGTGAGAACAGACATTAAAGGTCCTACAATGAGACAGATAATAAAGGTCCACAAATGATGGACGGACAGTTAAGGGTCCCATTCCCCATTCATAGAAACAGGCAGAAAACCCGTCTATTACAGGGAGAACAGACAGTAAAGGCAAATCCCATTCCAGTGAGAGAACCGACAGTGACAGTACAAGTCCCTTACAGTGAGAAACAGACAGTAAAGGTTCCCCATACAGGAGAACTAACAGTAAAGGTCCCTTACAGTTAGAACAGACAGGAAAGGTCTCATTAGTGAAAACAGATTAAAAGCCCCCATACAGAGAATAGATATTAAAGGTCCCATTACAGTGAGAAACAGAACAGTAAAGTCTCATACAGTGAGAACTGACAGTAAGGTCCTATACAGTGGAGAACAGACAGTAAAGGTCCAATACAGGTAAGAACAGACAGTAAAGTAAAGGTTCTTCATACAGTAGAAAAGACGGGTAAAGCCCATACAGTGGAGAAATAGATTTATTAAACGGTCCCGTACAGGAGAACAGATAGTAACGGTCTCATATAGTGACAAACGACAGTAAAGGTCCTATACAGTGAGAGAGAACAGACAGTAAAAGGTCTCCCATACAGGGAGAAACAGACAATAAAGGTGACCATACAGGAGAACAGACAGTAAAGGTCTATACGTGAGAACAGACAGTTAAAAGCCCCATACAGTGAGAATAGATATTAAAGGCACCCATACAGTGAGAACAGATTAGTAAAAAAAAAGGTCCAACAGTGAGAACAGACAGTAAGTAAAGGTCCTTATACAGGGAAACAGACAGTAAAGGTCCCATCAGGGAAGAACAAGGACAGTAAAGGTCCCATCCAGGAGAACAGACAGTAAAGGTCTCATACAGTGCGAGAACAGACAAGTAATATTGTAAGCCCCATACAGTGTGAGAAGAATAGATATTAAAGGTCCCATACAGTGTGAGAACAGATAGTAAGCGTCCTATACAGTGAGAACAGCAGTAAAGGTTCCATTACAGGGAGAGGAAGAACAGAACAGTAACGGTCCCATACGAGTGAGAAAAGACAGTAAGGGGTCTCCTATATTGAGGAATTGAGAAAGACCGTTAAAAAGCCCCATACGTGAGAGAATAGAGATTTAAAGGTCCCATACAGTGAGAAACAGATCGTAAAGGTCCCAGACAGTGGAGAAAAGACAGTAAAGGTCTATCCAGGGCAGAGAAAAAAAAAACAGACAGTAAAGGTCCCCATACAGGAGAAACAGACAGTTAACGGTCTCATACAGTAGAACAGACAGTAAAGTCCCTTACAGTGAGAACCGACCACAAAAGCCCATACAGTGAGGAATAGGTAATTAAGGTCCCATACAGTGAGAACAGTAGTAAAGGTCGCTTACAATGAGAACAGATAATAAAAGGTCCATACAGGTTAGAACCAAAAACAGACAGTGAAAGGTCCTTTACAGTGAGAACAGGGACATTAAAGGTCCCTAAAGTTAGAACAGGAGAGTAAAGGTCCATACAGTGGAGAACCTACGTAAAGGTCCCTTACATTAGAAACGGGACAGGAAACGGTCTCATAAAAGTGAGAACAGACATTAAAAGCCCCTACAGTTGAGAATAGATATTAAAGGTTCCCCATACAGTGAGAAAACAGACAGTAAAAGGTCTCATACAGTGAGGGAACAGACAGTAAACGCTCCATACCAGTGAGAACGATAGTAAAGGGTCTCATACAGTGAGAAACAGGACAGTTAAGTCCTATACAGTGAGAAAAGACAGTAAAAAGGGCCCCTACAGTAAGAAAACAGACCAGTAAAGGTCTCATACATTACAGAACAGACGGTTAAAAGCGGCCACCCATACAGTGAAGTTGTGAATAGAATTAACGGTCCCTTACAGTGAGAACAGATAGTAAAGGTCTTCATACAGTGGACAAACTGACAGTAAGGTTCCTATACAGGGAGGAACAGACAGTAAAGGTCCCTACGGGAGAACAGACAGTAAAGTTCCCATACAGGGAGAACAGACAGTAAATGTCTCTACAGTGAGAACAGACCGTAAAAGGCCCCTCCAGACAGTGGAATAGATATTAAAGGTCCCATACAGTGAGACTACAGAAGTAAAGGTCTAGACAGTTGAGAACAGATAGTAAAGGTTCCTATACATGAGTGAGAAACAGATAGTAAAGGTCCGATACAGGGAGAACAGAACAGTAAAGTCCATACAGTGAGAACAGACAGTAAAGGGTGTCCTACAGTGAGAAACAGACATAAAGTCCCCATACAGGGAGGGCAGTAACACGTCCCATACAGTGGAGAACATGACAGTAAAGGCCTCATATATTGAGAAACAGCCATAAAGCCCCATCAGTGAGAATCGATATTTAAGGTCCCATCAGTGAGACAACAGATGTAAGGCCTAAATGAGAACAGACCAGTATAAGGTCCTAATTACGGGAGGGAACAGACAGTAAAGGTCCCATACAGTGAGACAGCAGTTAAGGTATCATACAGTGAGAAAAAGACAGTAAAGGTCCCTTATTCAGTGAGAAACAGACAGTTAAAGGTCCCTTACAGTGAGGAACCGACAGCAGTAAAGGTCCCTTACAGTGAGATAGATTTTAAAGGTCCCATACAGTGAGAACTGACAGTTTAAAGGTTCCTATAAGTGAGAACGACAGTAAAAGTCTCATATAGTGAAAACAGACAGTAACAGTCTCTCACAAAACTCTTCTCTCCTCAGCTCTATCTCTATCCCTCAGCTTTGCGTCAAAATGACTGAGTGACTTGAGCATACACTGTAGGCCACATAGTTGTGCGTATGCCCATACAGTTAGAACAGGACAGTAAAGGTCCTTTACAGTGGAAAAGACAGTAAAGGTCCTATAAAATGAGAAAAACAGATAATCAAGGGTCCCTACACAGTGAGAGCGGACAGTAAAGGTCTCCCATACAATGAGAAAGCTGAGAAAGCAGTAAAGGTCCCATTTACAGTATAAAGAAAAGAACAGACTCGAAAAAGGTCTTTACCAGTGAGGAGAACACAGTTAAAGGTCCCATACAGTGAGAACAGACAGTAAAGGTCCCATACAGTGAGGAAACAGACTGCAAAGGTCCCATACAGTGAGAACAGACAGCAAAGGTCCCCATATAGTGAAAAAACAGACAGTATAAAGGTCCCATACAGTGAGAAACAGATGGTTAAAAGTCCCATACAGTGAGAACAAGACGGTAAAGGTCCATACAGTAAGGAAAAACAGACGGTGTAAAGGTCCATACGGTGAGTGGAACAGACGGTAAAGGTCCCATACAGTGAGAACAGACAGTAAAGGTCCCATACAGTGAGAACAGACAGTAAAGGTCCCATACAGTGAGAACTGACAGTAAAGGTCCTATACAGTAAGAACAGAAAGTAAAAGTCTCATACAGTGAAACAGACAGTTACAGTCTCTCACACACCTTCCTTCAGTCTCTATCTTCTATCTCCTAGCTTTGTGTCAAAATGACTGAGTGACTTGGCTGCACTGTATGCACATACAGTTAGAAACAGACAGTAAAGGTCCCATACAGTGAGAATAGATATTAAAGGCCATACAGTGAGAACAGATAGAGTAAAGGTCACACAGTAAAGGTCCCATACAGTGAGAACAGACAGTAAAGGTCCCATACAGTGAGAACGACAGGAAAGGTCCCATACAGTGAGAACTGACAGTAAAGGTCCTATACAGTGAGAACAGAAAGTAAAAGTCTCATACAGTGAAAAACAGACAGTTACAGTCTCTCACACACTCTCTCCTCAGTCTCTATCTTCTATCTCTAGCTTTGCGTCAAAATGACTGAGTGACTTGAGCCTGCACTGTATGCACATACAGTTAGAACAGACAGTAAAGGTCCCATACAGTGAGAATAGATATTAAAGGTCCCATACAGTGAGAACAGATAGTAAAGGTCTCACACAGTAAAGGTCCCATACAGTGAGAACAGACAGTAAAGGTCCCATACAGTGAGAACAAACAGCAAAGGTCCCATACAGTGAGAATAGACCGTAAAAGACCCATACAGTGTGAATAGATATTAAAGGTCCCATACAGGAGAACAGATAGTAAAGGTTCTCATACAGTGAGAACTGACAGTAAAGGTCTTACAGTGAGAACAGACAGTAAGGGTCCCATACAGTGAGAACAGAGACAGCATAAAGTTCCATACAGGTGAGATAGACGGTAAAGTCCCATACAGTGAGATCAGACAATAAAGGTCTCATACAGTGAGAACAGATGGTATAAGTCCCATACAGTGAGATCAGACAGTAAAGGCCCTACAGTGAGAACAGATGGTAAAGTCCCATACAGTGAGATCAGACAGTAAAGGTCTCATACAGTGAGAACAGACAGTAAAGGTCCCAACAATGAGAATAGACAGTAAAGACCCATACAGTGAGAACAGACAGTAAAGTTCCCTTACTGTGAGAACAGAGTAAAGGTCCCATACAGTGAGAACAAACAATAAAGGTCCCTACAGTGAGAACAGACAGGAAAGTTCCCATACAGTGAGAACAGACAGTAAAGGTCCCATGCAGTGAGAACAGACAGTAAAGGTCTCATACAGTGAGAAACGACAGTAAAGGTCCCATACAATGAGAATAAAGTAAAGACCCCATACAGTGGGAACAGACAGTAAAGCTCCCTTACTGTGAGAACAGACAGTAAAGGTCCCATACAGTGAGAACAAACAATAAAGTTCCCATACAGTGAGAACAGGCAGTAAAGGTATCATACAGTGAGAACAGACAGTAAAGTTCCCATACAGTGAGAACAGACAGTAAAGTTCCCATACAGTGAGAACAGACAGTAAAGGTCCCATACAATGAGAACAGACAGTAAAGGTCTCAAACTGTGAGAACAGACAGTAAAGACTCCTTACAGTGAGAACAGACAGTAAAGGTCCCTTACAGTGAGAACAGACAGTAAAGGTCCCTTACAGTGAGAACAGACAGAAAAGGTCCCTTACAGTGAGAACAGACAGTAAAGGTCCCATACAATGAGAACAGACAGTAAAGGTCCCAACAGAGAACAGACAGTAAAGGTCCCATACAGTGAGAACAGACAGTAAAGGTCTCAAACAGTGAGTACAGAAAGTACAGGTCCCTTACACTGAGAACAGACAGTAAAGGTCCCATGCAGTGAGAACAGACATTAAAGGTCTTATACAGTGAGAACAGACAGTAAAGGTCCCATACAGTTAGAACAGACAGTAAAGGTCCCAACAGAGAAAAAGATGTTAAAAGTCCCATACAGTGAGATCAGACAGTAAAGGTCTCACTCTGTGCAGCTGAGTAGTAGTAGCGGTTTCTTGTGTAAAAAGAAATTCTTGGGAAGACAGTAAAAGCCCCATACAGGTGAGAACAGATAGTAAAGGTCTCATACAGTGAGAACTGACAGTAAGGTCCTATACAGTGAGAACAGACAGTAAAGGTCCCCTACAGTAAGAACAAGACAGTAAAGGTCTCATACAGTAAGAACAGACGGTAAAAAGCCCCATACAGTGAGAAAGATATTAACGGTCCCTTACAGTGAGAACAGATAGTAAAGGTCTCATACAGTGACAACTGACAGGAAAGGTCTATACAGTGAGAACAGACAGTAAAGGTCCATACACGGAGAACAGACAGTAAAGTTCCCATACAGGGAGAACAGACAGTAAAGGTCTCATACAGTGAGAACAGACCGTAAAAGCCCCATACAGTGAGAATAGATATTAAAGGTCCCATACGCGAGAACAGATAGTAAAGGTCCTATACAGAGAGAACAGATAGAAGGTCCTATACAATGAGAACAGATAGTAAAGGTCCTATACAGGGAGAACGACAGTAAAGGTCTCATACAGTGAGAACAGACAGTAAAGGTCCCATACAGGGAGGACAGTAAACGTCCCATACAGTGAGAACAGACAGTAAAGGTCTCCTATAGTGAGAACAGACCGTAAAAGCCCCATACAGTGAGAATAGATATTAAAGGTCCCATACAGTGAGAACAGATAGTAAAGGTCCTAAACAATGAGAAACAGACAGTAAGGGCCTATACAGGGAGAACAGACAGTAAAGGTCCATACAGTGAGAACAGACAGTAAAGGTCTCATACAGTGAGAAACAGACAGTAAAGGTCCCTACAGTGAGAAAAGCAGTAAAGGTCCCTTAACAGTGAGAACAGACAGTAAAGGTCCCTTACAGTGAGAATAGATTTTAAAGGTCCCATACAGTGAGAACTGACAGTAAAGGTCCTATACAGTGAGAACAGACAGTAAAAGTCTCATATAGTGAAAACAGACAGTAAAAGTCTCTCACAAACTCTCCTCCTTCAGTCTCTATCCTTATCCCTCAGCTTGCGTCAAAATGACTGAGTGACTTGAGCCTGCACTGTATGCACATAGTTATGCCATGCCATACAGTTAGAACAGACAGTAAAGGTCCTTTACAGTGGGAACAGCAGTAAAGGTCCTATAAAATGAGAACAGATAATCAAGGTCCCACACAGTGAGAGCGGACAGTAAAGGTCCCATACAATGAGAACAGACAGTAAAGGTCCCATACAGTAAGAACAGACTGAAAAGGTCTATTACAGTGAGAACACAGTAAAGGTCCCATACAGTGAGAACAGACAGTAAAGGTCCATACAGTGAGAACAGACAGCAAAGGTCCCATACAGTGAGAACAGACAGCAAAGGTCCCATATAGTGAAAAAACATAAAGGTCCCATAAGTGAGAACAGATGGTAAAAGTCCCATACAGTGAGAACAGACGGGTAAGTCCCATACAGTAATAAACAGACGGTAAAGGTCCATACGGTTAGGAACAGACGGTAAGGTCCCATACGGTGAGAACAGACAGTAAAGGTCCCATACAGTGAGAACAGACAGTAAAGGTCCCATACAGTGAGAACTGTCAGTAAAGGTCTTATACAGTGAGAACAGAAAGTAAAAGTCTCATACAGTGAAAAACAGACAAGTTACAGCTCTCTCACACACTTCTCCTTCAGTCTCTATCTTCTATCTCTTAGCTTTGCGTCAAAATGACTGAGTGACTTGAGCCTGCACTGTTGCACATACAGTTAGAACAGACAGTAAAGGTCCCATACAGTGAGAATAGATATTAAAGGTCCCATACAGTGAGAACAGCAGTAAAGGTCTCACACGTAAGGTCCCATACAGTGAGAAAGACAGTAAAGGTCCCATACAGTGAGAAAAGACAGTAAAGGTCCCATACAGTGAGAACTGACAGTAAAGGTCCTATACAGTGAGAACAGAAGTAAAAGTCTCATACAGTGAAAACAGACAGTTACAGCTCTCACACACTTCTCCTTCAGTCTCTATCTTCTTTCTTAGCTTTGGTCCAAAATGACTGAGTGACTTGAGCCTGCACTGGATGCACATACAGTTGAACAGACAGTAAAGGTCCCATACAGTGAGAATAGATATTAAAGGTCCTACATGAGAACAGATAGTAAAGGTCTCACACAGTAAAGGTCCATACAGTAAACAGACGGTAAAGGTCCCATACGGTGAGAACAGACGGTAGGTCCCATACAGTGAGAACAGACAGAAAAGGTCCCATACAGTGAGAACAGACAGTAAAGGTCCCATACAGTGAGACTGACAGTAAGGTCTATACAGTGAGAACAGAAAAAAGTAAAAGGCTCATACAGTGAAAACAGGACAGTTACAGTCTCTCACACACTCTCTCCTTCAGTCTCTATCTTCTATCTCTTAGCTTTGCGTCAAAATGACTGAGTGACTGAGCCTGCACTGTATGCACATACAGTTAGAAACAGACAGTAAAGGTCCCATACAGTGAGAATAGATATTAAAGGTCCCATACAGTGAGAACAGACAGTAAAGGTCTCACACAGTAAAGGTCCCAATACAGTGAGAACAGACAGTAAAGGTCCATACAGTGAGAACAGACAGAAAGATCCCATACAGTGAGAAATGACAGTAAAGGTCCTATACATGATGAGAACAGAAAGTAAAGTCTCATACAGTGAAAACAGACAGTTACAGTCTCTCACACACTCTCCTTCAGTCTCTATCTTCTATTTCTTAGCTTTGCGTCAAAATGACTGAGTGAATTGAGCCTGCACTGTATGCACTACAGTTAGAACAGACAGTAAAGGTCCCATCAGTGGAGAATAGATATAGGTCCCATACAGTGAGAACAGATAGTAAAGGTCTACACAGTAAAGGTCCCATACAGTGAGAACAGACAGACAGTAAAGGTCCCATACAGTGAGAACAGACAGCAAGGTCCCATACAGTGAGAATAGACCGTAAAAGACCCATACAGTGTGAATAGATATTAAAGGTCCCATACAGTGAGAAACAGATAGTAAAGGTCTCATACAGTGAGAACTGACAGTAAAGGTCTTATACAGTGAGAACAGACAGTAAGGGTCCCATACAGTGAGAACAGACAGTAAAGGTCCCTAACAGTGAGAACAGACAGTAAAGGTCCCTTACAGCGAGAATAGAAATTAAAGGTCCCATACAGTGAGAACAGATAGTAAAGGTCTCATACAGTGAGAACTGACAGTAAAGGTCCTATACAGTGAGAACAGACAGTAGGTCCCATACAGTGAGAACAGACAGTAAAGTTCCATACAGTGAGATCAGACGGGAAAAGTCCCATACAGTGAGATCAGACAATAAAGGTCTCATACAGTGAGAACAGATGGTATAAGTCCCATACAGTGAGATCAGACAGTAAAGGTCCCATACAGTGAGAACAGATGGTAAAAGTCCCATAAGTGAGATCAGACAGTAAAGGTCTCATACAGTAGAAACAGACAGTAAAGGCCATACAATGAGAATAGACAGTAAAGACCCCATACAGTGAGAACAGACAGTAAAGTTCCCTTACTGTGAGAACAGACAGTAAAGGTCCATACAGTGAGAACAAACAATAAAGGTCCCATACAGTGAGAACAGACAGTAAAGTTCCCTACAGTGAGAACAGACAGTAAAGGTCCCCTGCAGTGAGAACAGCAAAGTAAAGGTCTCATACAGTGAGAACAGACAGTAAAGGTCCCATACAATGAGAATAGACAGTAAAGACCCCATACAGTGGGAACAGACAGTAAAGCTCCCTTACTGTGAGAACAGACAGTAAAGGTCCCATACAGTGAGAACAAACAATAAAGTTCCCATACAGTGAGAACAGGCAGTAAAGGTCTCATACAGTGAGAACAGACAGTAAAGTTCCCATACAGTGAGAACAGACAGTAAAGTTCCCATACAGTGAGAACAGACAGTAAAGGTCCCATACAGTGAGAACAGACAGTAAAGGTCTCAAACTGTGAGAACAGACAGTAAAGACTCTTACAGTGAGAAAAGACAGTAAAGGTCTTACAGTGAGAAATATAATAAAGGCCCTTACAGTGAGAACAGACAGTAAAGGTCCCTTACAGTGAGAACAGACAGAAAAGGTCCCTTACAGTGAGAACAGACAGTAAAGGTCCCATACAATGAGAACAGACAGTAAAGGTCCCATACAGTGAGAACAGACAGTAAAGGTCCCATACAGTGAGAACAGACAGTAAAGGTCTCAAACAGTGAGTACAGAAAGTACAGGTCCCTTACACTGAGAACAGACAGTAAAGGTCCCATGCAGGTGGAACAGACATTAAAGGTCTTATACAGTGAGAACAGACAGTAAAGGTCCCATACAGTTAGAACAGACAGTAAAGGTCCAATACAGTGAGAACAGATGGTAAAAGTCCCATACAGTGAGATCAGACAGTAAAGGTCTCACATCTGTGCAGCTGAGTCAGTAGTAGCGGTTTCTTGTGTAAAAAGAAATTCTTGGGGAAAACATCTTTGATTAGTTCCAAAGACACACAGAAAAGGGATTTTCCAGAAGAGGCATGAAATAATATGTTATGGGAAAATCAGCACAAGGCAGGTCTGACCATCATCCAGAGTATAGGAGATGTAACATCAAAGGTATTGTTTAGAGACCGATTAGTACGCTCGTACCCCATTGGACTGTGGGTGGTAGAGTAAGCAGAAGAAAACTGTAGCTTTATACCCATGAATTTACATAGAGCTGTCCAAAATTTAGATACAAATTGAGTACCTCTGTCAGACACTTTCAGTAGGAAGTAGAGAAATAAATAATTGCGCTAACTCCACAGAAGACGGTAGCTTGGAAAGGGGAACAAAATGGGCCATTTTGCTGTAGAGGTTATCATTACCCAAATAACAGTGTTCTTTTTTGGAAGGTGGAAGCTCAACAATAAAGTCCAAGATAAATGGGTCCATGGTTGGGACAGAATGGTAGGCATTGAAGTAGACACAAGGTAGTTCTTGAAGATTTAGATTGAGCACAGCTGAAAACAGACTTGAATAAAGTCTTAACATCTTTCCTCATCCTAGGAAAACGGGCAAGAAGGTTGGATGTTTTACTAATACAGATGTCCGGTTGCTTGGAACAATTAATAGTGAAGGATATTTCTCGAAGTGGAACAGGAACATAGATTTTGCCCAGAGGTGTGTCAGGAGGAGCAGATTCCTGAGCAGCTGAGTAAGAGAGGCCAGGATTTGCGAGAATAATGGGACCTTTATCTTGAAAGAAAGGTCAGAAGAATGAATGATCTGGAAAGGACGTCAGCTTTTTATTTTTGGAACCAGGTTGGTAAGAGATAACAAAGTGAACCGGGAAAAGAATAGGTGTTAGGTTTTTAATATTCTCTATAATCAATTAGCCTAATAGCAGCCATTTTGTTCTCTGACTCCATTTGTTATATTTATTGTCGTGTTATTGCAGATGTTTTGTTCCAATGTTCTGAGCTCAAGGTCTTTTGCCTCCCACATTGTGTGTCAGCCTGACTCATCTTCATATTCCAAGGTTTAGTATGTCATCTGCAGACACTGTGTCTGGCCTTCCCTTTTTCTGGCAAAGCCCTTTTTTTTCTGGTTTGAAATATTCCAATGTACGAAATGATAAAACCGAGAGAAAACTGGGTTCTACCGCACCGAACGTGTGTGAAATCCGTCTTCCCAGCGCTGAGGGTCTCTTAGTGGCTAAGACAGGCATTAGTGGTCGGGCGTGACTAGTGAGGATATTTATTCAACAACTGGTGTTAGAAGTGGGATACAACACGACAGGACGGTAAGTATTGAACTTATTAATTTTAGTTCTGTCTTGCTTGTTCTGTAACTTGTATCAGCACATTGGTATAGATTTTAAAACGTGGGTCTGGAGGGCGGACGCATGCCCCACGTTTACAGACGGGGTCTGTAAGTAGAATGCCTGCAGGCTGGGACCTGTGATCGGTTTCTCTAAAGAAGTTGCTTCGTGGGGTGAGTGTTAAATTCTGAAAGAGTTTTATTCCCTGAGTGGAATGTAAAAACTTGGTGCTGGGTGCTCTAAAGAGTTAAAGAGTAAGGCGGGACTCCGCAGGTGGCGATCTGCATTTTTAGTTTCTCTTTGGAAGATGTATTGGGAGCGTACAAGAGATATATTTCCCCCGATTGAGAGGATCCTATTAGCGGGGGGTAGGACCCGCAACTTGTAGTTGGACTACAAGATAATACTCCCGCAGGCGGGAGCACCTACACATAGAGAGTTAATGTTTCTCCTTAAAATAGGAGTTGCTTCCAGTGCGAAGTTCAAAACGAGGGAGTTAGGGAGGGACGGTAAGAAGTAAGCTTAACCATTTATAGAACGGACAGTGTGGTCCGGTTCATTTGAAGTTCGAACTTTCGAGATGTGTTTCTTTGCTAGCTAGCATATATACGGAACATTAAGAGACCTTACCTTTGTATGTCTTGTGTGTTTTATTGGAACAGTTTGTCTGTCAAATTTGTTAATTTGCTGAGCTTGCTTTGCGCTTATGGTTAACCTTCTTGCTTACAGGATGGAAAGTTTCACAGTAAGGCATCTGACCCAAAACATGAAAGTCATTTTAAGATATATTAAAGTGTTTTAATTCTAAGTTACAGGTTTCAATGTGGAAAAATACTGATAACAAGACGGTACAGAAGTTCCGAAGAATTTTCCTTGGAAACTCGAGAGGATTAGGTGATCCGTATTGGTGGTCCAATTATGGCAATCCATGGTTTGATAATATATTGGGTTGGATAAAGATGTATATTCTCATTGAGAGCTCTTTTAGTGATTTTATTATAAATCTAGTTATAAAATAAGTGAGGTTAAATTTGGTTAATGCTGGTTTCACTTAGAATGTTTGGACCTATGTTTTCTATTATAAAGTATTTTCCTTCCTGGATTTTTCAAGAAAGGTAAAATTTGTGTCTAATCCTTATCTGCTCTTACATTCCTAACCCCCGCTTTACCCCTCCTTTTTTGTTTGCTCGTGGGAAACGAAAGGAGATATTCATGTCTAACTAGTTTTAATGGGAATATATAATGCAAATAGAGGTAGAATGTCTAGGAAGGGTTTTTTTTTTATTATAGAGATTTTTTTTTTAGAAAGTGAAGATTTAGAAAGGTGTAGAGGGCAAGGATCTGGTAGAGTTTCTGGTGGTTTTCAAAGAGGAGTTATCAGAATGACCAGCTTAATAATAGTAGATATGTTATTTGTAAATAATTAGATCATTAGTGAGATAAGTGCCGTTATATCCATATAGCTAAGTAGGATGTTAATACAGTCACAGATAGATATCCCTATGATGGCAGTGTGGTGGATTTTTCCCATAAGTGATTCCCTTGCTGTGGTACAGCTCATGGACAGAATGTGTAATCCTATTTTGTGTCTTCATATACAAGGTAAGCTGTTTAATTTTTTAATGATACAGGGATGTGTGCTTCTCTATCAAAGCTTCCTTATATTAATGGTCCCTCAGCTGATTGCAAGCCTTGTAGTAAATTTATTGGGGGGACTTGCGAGAGACTAAGAATATAAAATATTTCTCACTAATAGGGATGAGGGCCTATTGTTATTGTCTTATTTTTCCTTAAATTATTACCAGATTACCCCATAACTTGATAATATAGGAATAAGTAAGTAAATGTGTATCTTAATTTTCTTTAGTGGCATAACTTGTGTGGAAGTAAAAGTTGATGTACGGATTATTTTTTTAATGCCCCTAAAAGGATATAATAATAGTATTTTGCCAATGGTTTGTTACCTTTGTAAAGCAATGAGTAATTATAAAGACTATCTTCCATTTTAACCCCTATTATAGCCCGCTCATATACAGATAGTTCCTATAGTTTGGATAGCATTTCTGCACTACCCAATGTAATACAGTTGTTGATTTTGAGATATGCTGTTTCTGCTACGGCTCAGTCTTTTGTATTCATTTTTTGAAAAGTCCCAATTTATGTGTCACTGTTTTGACATAAAAGACTTGGTGGGCTTGCCAGTGACAGACTCTATGGTGTCTGTGAATGTGTAAAATAATAATGGGTTCAGCCACATGTTCTAGGATTAATGAATTATTGAAATATGCTAATTGTCAAATATTAATGATGGTATGTGATACAGAGCATGGAGGTATGTAAAATGGTTTCTCTCTTCCTCAATGGTTGCATCAAAAGTTAAAGGGTATGTCCACCCTTAAAGCTCCCCAAACTTTTACTTACCCCCTCTTTCCTCCGCCGCGCTCCCGGCCCTCTGCTTGCGAGAAAATGCAAGCAGAAGGCGGGACCGGCAGTCGCGTCTGTGATTGGTGAGGGGCAGCCAATCACGGAAGTGGTGGCGGTCATTCAGTGCAGGGTGGAAAGAGGGGAGGAAGTAAGTAAGTAAAATGGGGGCTTTCTAAAAATAAAAATGATGCGGTTGGGGCTGGGAGACCAGGGGGAATACTGTATTAAAGGGAATTAATGCTAGGGGGAGGGAATCCGGAGGAGGGAGGGAGGGGAGGGAGGGGGAGAAGGGCTGCAGTACGCATGCCAAACTTCTCCGGAGACCAGTAGGAGGCAGAGTCCTATATGGACTCTGAAGCTTGGTGGGCAGTTTTTGGGACTTTGGTGGGGATACAGGAGGAGAACCCTATGGAGAGGGAATGTGAGGTAAGGATTAAAACTACACTACATGGTGGGGCCAGTAGTTGGGGGGATTATAGTTTGGGGGTGCACATGCCCTTTAAAGGGCATGTCCACCCCCAAAACTAAAATTTAACCCCTTACTGGCCACATCAAGTAGTTTAAAACAATACTTACCTTACATTCCTGCTCAAATAGTTCCCCTGCTGTGCCCCTCCAAAGTCCAGGAAAACTGCTGTGTGTAGGAGCAGTGACTCGATGCTGCCTGAGACTTCCTCAACCTCATCAAGGTTGAGGCATGCTCAGTGCAGCCCTCCCTGCCTCTCAGCCAATCACGGACTTGGCTGCCGGTCCCGCCCCTGCTTTCAATTCCATGCAAGCAGAGGGGCCTGAACACTGCAGCAGGGGAGAGAGAGGGCAGAGTAAGTAGAAAGGGGGACTTTCTAACAATTATATTAATGCGGTTGGGGCTGGGGGAGCATGCCCTACCACATATCAAAAGTTAAATTTTGGGGTGGACATGCCCTTTAAGAAAATACAATATTGCAATATCTTGGTTGCATAATATCTAAGGGTGAACATCTGGTCAGCCCTGCCAGAGATAAGACATATTTGCGTTTCAAACACCCTGTAAAAAGCTGAATTGGTCGGCTTCATGAACTTTTATCAACAATAAATCCCAGCCAGCTCCACTGGGACCAAATGCACCATTAAAGACTGTCCAGACATCATTCTATGGACACCGAAATGACAAAGAATGTTTAAATATTGTAATAACATTTAACTCGCCCCTGCTCTGAGCTTTTTGAATTATGATAAAGTTTTCATTTGTATTATAAGAGAACATTGTAAAACCATGGGTGCAGTTTTATCACAATATCACAGAGACACCTTGAAACTAGTCAATTATTTTTCTAAATCATTGGCAGTCACTGTTCAGGGGATGCCTTAATGTTTGTGCACCTCCGCAGCCTGTGCAATGGCCGTTTGAGGCCTCAACTCTATATACTGGGCACGGAGAATGTTTAATTAACATCTAATCATGTTTTTATAAAGCTAAAGAATAGAATATGAAACTATCTGATACTCAAGAGTAAGAGGTTATTTTAAATCCATATGGTCTTAAAGTTAAATATATTCCGGTTTTACCCATAGTATATTCCTTTATTTACTGTATTAAGATTACAGGTTAAATTAATACCCAAGCAATTAATACTTAAATATAGGTGTAAATCTCTCCCCAGCCGATTTGATTCTCTACCAATTAGAGCTGGTATGTGTTGTAAGTGTTTGTGTATATGTATATAGATCTTCAATTCCCAGATTTGTTGAAAATTTAGTCCGTTACGCGTTTTGTTTATTTAACTTAATCTTTCTTTAACCCATAATTGTGTTTTTGTTGAAGGTTTAAGCTGTGTAGTTCATTGTTTCCAGGTATGATTTTAATGTAGTTGGTTTTTGTGATTAGAATTGCAGTTTATAGTTATAAATGAGAATGGTGAGCTGACTTTACATTATTTGTGGATTATTATCTTCCTTATGTTTTAGTTGTTTAAATTGAAATAATTGTGAGTTCTTTTCATGTTGTTTAAGGAAATGTTATCTCATATGTGTAAGATGCTACTCTTTTTCCCATTTCTTTTGTTTCTTTCCTGTATTCCCATGTTCCCTGAGAATGTTATTATTTCAGTTTAAGTTTTTGTTTTCTCCCGATTCATTTTTTATAAAAAAAATATTTTTCAAGCATATCTGTTGTATTCAATTAGATCAACTGGCATGAAATGTAGTTCTTGAAGACGTTTCGCTAGTCATCCGACTGGCTTTCTCAATTCAGAATTCTGAATTGAGAAAGCCAGTCGGATGACTAGGGAAACGTCTTCAAGAACTACATTTATGTCCAGTTGATCAATTGAATACAACAGATTACCATGACCTGATGAATGATGAGAACCTTCACAAGCTTTACAGCATTGTTTTAGACCTTTTGGGTCTTTATTAAAGAGGGGATAGTTATAGTAATAATATGGCTATAAAGGCTTAGCCACAAGTTTATTGCCCAAATGTATATACTTAGTAAAAGAAGAAGATGTGAAAACTGTTGCTAAAATTTGTTGTAAGGAAATTATTCCTAAATGAGGTTGTCCTGTTAGGATAGATTCAGATAAGGGGCCAGCTTTTATTCTAAAGTATTACAGCATATTGTGTAATTGATGTTGATTGAATAGAAGTTTATATCCCCAGAGTGTCAGATGTTGTTGAACGATGAACCGCACAATAAAAGAGAAATTTAGGAAGGCTACTGCAGGTTCTTTCAGTAAATGGGATATTTATACCAGCTGTATTAGAAGAGATTCGTATGGCCCCATTCTATATCCAAGTTGTCCCTTTTCGAAATTTTAATGGGTAAACCATTTCCTATGCCTTGGGCAGTTAAGACAGGATATTAATTACAGGTGACCTGGAATTTATCCAGGAAGCTTACGTGGCAAAACTGATTGAAAATTGAATAGCATCTGTGGTGATGTTTCTTTGTCTTTTTCTTTACTTTTAGTGCTCCAACTCACCGGTTTAAATCAGGTGATGTGTAGTTTGTTAAAGGCGTTATATCAACATAAATCTTTAGAGCCTCCCTGTGACTCGCACAGCTATCTTGGTTGAGGTTGAAGGTAATCCATCGTGGATACATGCTTCCAGAGTAAAAGCGCGCACCGATCTGTTGATGGAGAACGAGATGACCACCCAGAGACCACCAGATGACTTCAGAGATGACAATGCACCACCCTTGAGGAGGAAGATTAAGATGAGCCCAGATTCCAAAACCGGTGATAAAGTGTGAAATCCAGATGAAATACATTTTCTGACCGTTCATTTTTCATCTTATTTGTGTTTTTTCCCATTTTGAGGTTATTAGAATGAACAGAGCTTCCCGCTCTATTGCTCCCGTGTTCCATTGCCCCCAGGTACATTGGAGTATATTTAAAAAAAAAAGCTCCTAAACACAACTGACTTTTGTTTAGGAAATGTAAAAATTCGGGACATTTAAGTACTTGTTTAATCGCTATTCAGTTTCAGTTCCAACTGTCTCCAATATTATCTGATGATCAGCACTATAAGATATTGGATCCC
This sequence comes from Hymenochirus boettgeri, assembly GCA_019447015.1. NCBI lineage: Eukaryota > Metazoa > Chordata > Amphibia > Anura > Pipidae > Hymenochirus > Hymenochirus boettgeri. The sequence goes on along the minus strand of JAACNH010001387.1, from coordinate 43,934 downwards.
AATATCCGGGAAGGATGGTGTGTGTAACCCGCTTAAATTTTCCAGAATACCTAAAAAGACCTCCCGGGATGAACTGTAGATATGTTATGATTCGAGATCAAATGTTACTGTATGCTGTGAATAGGGATGGAAAAGTCCCATACAGTGAGAACAGACGGTAAAGGTCCCATACAGTAAGAACAGACGGTAAAGGTCCCATACGGTGAGAACAGACGGTAAAGGTCCCATACAGTGAGAACAGACAGTAAAGGTCCCATACAGTGAGAACAGACAGTAAAGGTCCCATACAGTGAGAACAGAGAACAGACAGTAAAGGTCTCAAACTGTGAGAACAGACAGTAAAGACTCCTTACAGTGAGAACAGACAGTAAAGGTCCCTTACAGTGAGAAATATAATAAAGGTCCCTTACAGTGAGAACAGACAGTAAAGGTCCCTTACAGTGAGAACAGACAGAACAGACAGTAAAGGTCCCATACAGTTAGAACAGACAGTAAAGGTCCCATACAGTGAGAACAGATGTTAAAAGTCCCATACAGTGAGATCAGACAGTAAAGGTCTCACATCTGTGCAGCTGAGTCAGTAGTAGCGGTTTCTTGTGTAAAAAGAAATTCTTGGGGAAGACAGTAAAAGCCCCATACAGTGAGAACAGATAGTAAAGGTCTCATCAGTGAGAAACAGACAGTAAAGGGTCCCTTACAGTGAGAACAGACAGTAAAGGTCCCTTACAGTGAGAACAGACAGTAAAGGTCCCTATTCAGTGAGAATAGATTTTAAAGGTCCCATCAGTGAGAACTGACAGTAAAGGTCCTATACAGTGAGAACAGACAGTAAAAGTCTCATATAGTGAAAACAGACAGTACAGTCTCTCACAAACTCTCTTCCTTCAGTCTCTATCCTCTATCCCTCAGCTTTGCGTCAAAATGACTGAGTGACTGTAGCTACACGTGTATGCATACGTTGTGCGTATGCCCATACAGTTAGAACAGACAGTAAAGGTCCTTTACAGTGGGAACAGACAGTAAAGGTCCTATAAAATGAGAACAGATAATCAAGGTCCCACACAGTGAGAGCGGACAGTAAAGGTCCCATACAATGAGAACAGACAGTAAAGGTCCCATACAGTAAGAACAGATGAAAAGGTCTATACAGTGAGAACACAGTAAAGTCCCATACAGTGAGACAGACAGTAAAGGTCCCATACAGTGAGAACAGACTGCAAAGGTCCCATACAGTGAAGAACAGACAGCAAAGGTCCCATATAGTGAAAACACAGACAGTAAAGGTCCCATACAGTGAGAACAGATGGTAAAGTCCATACAGTGAGAACAGACGGTAAAGGTCCCATACAGTAAGAACGACGGAAAGGTCCCATACGGTGAGAAAAAGACGGTAAAGGTCCCTACAGTGAGAACAGACAGTAAAGGTCCCATACAGTGAGAACAGACAGTAAAGGTCCCATCAGTGAGAACTGACAGTAAAGGTCCTATACAGTAAGAACAGAAAGTAAAAGTCTCATACAGTGAAAACAGACAGTTACAGTCTTCACACACTCTCTCCTTCAGTCTCTATCTTCTATCTCTTAGCTTTGTGTCAAAATGACTGAGTGACTTGAGCCTGACGTATGCACATACAGTTAGAAACAGACAGTAAGGTCCCATACAGTGAGAATAGATATTAAAGGTCCATACAGTGAGAACAGAAGTAAAGGTCTCACACAAAGGTCCATACAGTGAGAAAAGACAGTAAAGGTCCCATACAGTGAGAACAGACAGTAAAGGTCCCATACAGTGAGAACTGACAGTAAAGGTCCTATACAGTGAGAACAGAAAGTAAAAGTCTCATACAGTGAAAACAGACAGTTACAGTCTCTCACACACTCTCTCCTTCAGTCTCTATCTTCTATCTCTTAGCTTTGCGTCAAAATGACTGAGTGACTTGAGCCTGCACACTGGTATGCACATACAGTTATAGAACAGACAGTAAAGGTCCCATACAGTGAGAATAGATATTAAAGTCCCATACAGTGAGAACAGATAGTAAAGGTCTCACACAGTAAAGGTCCCATACAGTGAGAACAGACAGTAAAGGTCCCATACAGTGAGAACAGACAGCAAAGGTCCCATACAGTGAGAATAGACCGTAAAAGACCCATACAGTGTGATAGATATTAAAGGTCCCATACAGTGAGAACAGATAGTAAAGGTCTCATACACGTGAGAACTGACAGTAAAGGTCTTATACAGTGAGAACAGACAGTAAGGGTCCCATACAGTGAGAACAGACAGTAAGTTCCATACAGTGAGATCAGACGGTAAAAGTCCCATACAGTGAGATCAAGACAATAAAGGTCTCAAACAGTGAGAACAGATGGTATAAGTCCCATACAGTGAGATCAGACAGTAAAGGTCCCATACAGTGAGAACAGATGTAAAAGTTCCATACCGTGAGATCAGACAGTAAAGGTCTCATACAGTGAGAACAGACAGTAAAGGTCCCATCAATGAGAATAGACAGTAAAGACCCATACAGTGGAAACAGACAGTAAAGTTCCCTTACTGTGAGAACAGACAGTAAAGGTCCCATACAGTGAGAACAAACAATAAAGGTCCCAACAGTGAGAAAAGACAGAAAAAGTTCCCATACAGTGAGAACAGACAGTAAAGGTCCATGCAGTGAGAACAGACAGTAAAGGTCTCATACAGTGAGAACAGACAGTAAAGGTCCCATACAATGAGAATAGAAAGTAAAGACCCCATACAGTGGGAACAGACAGTAAAGCTCCCTTACTGTGAGAACAGACAGTAAAGGTCCCATACAGTGAGAACAAACAAAAAGTTCCCATACAGTGAGAACAGGCAGTAAAGGTATCATACAGTTAGAACAGACAGTAAAGTTCCCATCAGTGAGAACAGACAGTAAAGTTCCCATACAGTGAGAAAAGACAGTAAAGGTCCCATACAATGAGAACAGACAGTAAAGGTCTCAAACTGTGAGAACAGACAGTAAAGACTCCTTACAGTGAGAACAGACAGTAAAGGTCCCTTACAGTGAGAACAGACAGTAAGGTCCCTTACAGTGAGAACAGACGAAAAGGTCCCTTACGTGAGAACAGACAGTAAAGGTCCATACATGAGAACAGACAGAAAGTCCCATACAGTGAGAACAGACAGTAAAGGTCCCATACATTGAGAACAGACAGTAAAGGTCTCAAACAGTGAGTACAGAAAGTACAGGTCCCTTACACTGAGAACAGACAGTAAAGGTCCCATGCAGTGAGAACAGAAATTAAAGGTCTTATACAGTGAGAACAGACAGTAAAGGTCCCATACAGTTAGAACAGACAGTAAAGGTCCCATACAGTGAGAACAGATGTTAAAAGTCCCATACAGTGAGATCAGACAGTAAAGGTCTCCAATCTGTGCAGCTGAGTCAGTAGTAGCGGTTTCTTGTGTAAAAAGAAATTCTTGGAAGACAGTAAAAAGCCCCATACAGTGAGAACAGACAGTAAAGGTCTCATACAGTGAGAACTGACAGTAAGGTCCTATACAGTGAGAACAGACAGTAAAGGTCCCATACAGTAAGAACAGACAGTAAAGGTCTCATACAGTAAGAAAAGACGGTAAAAGCCCCATACAGTGAGAATAGATATTAACGGTCCCTTACAGTGAGAACAGATAGTAAAGGTCTCATATAGTGACAACTGACAGTAAAGGTCCTATACAGTGAGAACAGACAGTAAAGGTCCCATACAGGGAGAACAGACAGTAAAGTTCCCATACAGGGAGAACAGACAGTAAAGGTCTCATACAGTGAGAACAGACCGTAAAAGCCCCATACAGTGAGAATAGATATTAAAGGTCCCATACAGTGAGAACAGATAGTAAAGGTCCTATACAGTGAGAACAGATAGTAAAGGTCCTATACAGTGAGAACAGATAGTAAAGGTCCTATACAGGGAGAACAGACAGTAAAGGTCCCATACAGTGAGAACAGACAGTAAAGG
>JAACNH010001387.1:0-33343 GCA_019447015.1 Hymenochirus boettgeri | reverse complement strand
ATATTTAAAGGTCCCATACAGTGAGAAACAGATAGTAAAGCCTATACAATGAGAACAGACAGTAAAGGTCCTATACAGGGAGAGAACAGACAGTAAAGGTCCCATACAGTGAGAACAGACAGTAAAGGTCTCATACAGTGAGAACAGACAGTAAAGGTCCCTTACAGTGAGAACAGACAGTAAAGGTCCCTTACAGTGAGAACAGACAGTAAAGGTCCCTTACAGTGAGAATAGATTTTAAAGGTCCCATACAGTGAGAACTGACAGTAAAGGTCCTATACAGTGAGAACAGACAGTAAAAGTCTCATATAGTGAAAACAGACAGTAAACAGTCTCTCACAAACTCTCTCTCTCAGTCTCTTCCTCATCCTCAGCTTTGCGTCAAAATGACTGAGTGACTTGAGCCTACACTGTATGCACATACGTTGTGCGTATGGCCATACAGTTAGAACAGACAGTAAGGTCCTTTACAGTGGGAACAGACAGTAAAGGTCCTATAAAATGAGGAACAGATAATCAAGGTCCCACACAGTGAGAGGGACAGTAAAGGTCCCATACAAGAGAACAGACAGTAAAGGTCCCATACAGTAAGAACAGACTGAAAGGTCATTACAGTGAGAACACAGTAAAGGTCCCATACAGTGGGAACAGACAGTAAAGGTCCCATACAGTGAGAACAGACTGCAAAGGTCCCATACAGTGAGAACAGACAGCAAAGGTCCCATATAGTGAAAACAGACAGTAAAGGTCCCATACAGTAGATGAGAACAGATGGTAAAAGTCCCATACAGTGAGAACAGACGGTAAAGGTCCATACAAGTAAGAACAGACGGTAAAGGTCCATACGGTGAGAACCGACGGTAAAGGTGTCCATACAGTGAGAACAGACAGTAAAGGTCCCATACAGTGAGAACAGACAGTAAAGGTCCCATACAGTGAGAACTGACAGTAAAGGTCCTATACAGTAAGAAACAGAAGTAAAAGTCTCATACAGTGAAAACAGACAGTTACAGTCTCTCACACACTCTCTCCTTCAGTCATATTCTATCTCTTAGCTTTGTGTCAAAATGACTGAGTGACTTGAGCCTGCCAGTATGCACATACACGTTAGAAACAGACAGTAAAGGTCCCATACAGTGAGAATAGATATTAAAGGTCCCATACAGTGAGAACAGATAGTAAAGGTCTCACACAGTAAAGGTCCCATACAGTGAGAACAGACAGTAAGGTCCCATACAGTGAGAACAGACAGTAAAGGTCCCATACAGTGAGAACTGACAGTAAAGGTCCTATACAGTGAGAAACAGAAAGTAAAAGTCTCATACAGTGAAACAGTGAAAACAGACATTACAGTCTTCACACACTCTCTCCTTCAGTCTCATCTTCTATCTCTTAGCTTTGCGTCAAAATGAATGAGTGACTTGAGCCTGCACTGTATGCACATACAGTTAGAACAGACAGTAAAGGTCCATACAGTGAGAATAGAGTATTAAAGGTCCCATACAGTGAGAACAGATAGTAAAGGTCTCACACAGTAAAGGTCCCATACAGTGAGAACAGACAGTAAAGGTCCCTACAGTGAGAACAAACAGAAAGGTCCCATACAGTGAGAATAGACCGTAAAAGACCCTACGTGTGAATAGATATTAAAGGTCCCATACAGTGAGAACAGATAGTAAAGTCTCATACAGTGAGAACTGACAGTAAAGGTCTTATACAGTGAGAACAGACAGTAAGGGTCCCCTACAGTGAGAACAGACAGTAAAGTTCCATACAGTGAGATCAGACGGTAAAAGTCCCATACAGTGAGATCAGACATAAAGGTCTCATACAGTGAGAACAAGATGGTATAAGTCCATACAGTGAGATCAGACAGTAAGGTCCCCTACGTGAGAACAGTGGTAAAAGTCCATACAGTGGATCAGACAGTAAAGGGCTCATACAGTGAGAACAGACAGTAAAGGTCCCATACAATGAGAATAGACAGTAAAGACCCATACAGTGAGAACAGACAGTAAAAGTTCCCTTACTGTGAGAACAGACAGTAAAGGTCCCATACAGTGAGAACAAACAATAAAGGTCCCATACAGTGAGAACAGACAGTAAAGTTCCCATACAGTGAGAACAGACAGTAAAGGTTCCCATGCAGTGAGAACAGACAGTAAAGGTCTCATACAGTGAGAACGACAGTAAAGGTACCATACAATGAGAATAGAAAGTAAAGAGACCCATACAGTGGGAACAGACAGTAAAGCTCCCTTACTGTGGAGAACAGACAGTAAAGGTCCCATACAGTGAGAACAAAACAATAAAGTTCCCATACAGTGAGAACAGGCAGTAAAGGTATCATACAGTGAGAACAGACAGTAAAGTTCCCATACAGGAGAACAGACAGTAAAGTTCCCATCATACAGTGAGAACAGACAGTAAAGGTCCCATACAATGAGAACAGACAGTAAAAGTCTCAAACTGTGAGAACAGACAGTAAAGACTCCTTACAGTGAGAACAGACGTAAAGGTCCCTTACAGTGAGAACAGAAAGTAAAGGTCCCTTACAGTGAGAACAGACAGAAAAGGTCCCTTACAGTGAGAAGACAGTAAAGGTCCCATACAATGAGAACAGACAGTAAGGTCCCATACAGTGAGAACAGACAGTAAAGGTCCCATACATAGTGAGAACAGACAGTAAAGGTCTCAAACAGTGAGTACAGAAAGTACAGGTCCCTTACACGAGAACAGACAGTAAAGGTCCCATGCAGTGAGAACAGACATTAAAGTCTCTATACAGTGAGAACAGACAGTAAAGGTCCAACAGTTAGAACAGACAGTAAAGGTCCCATACAGTGAGAACAGATGGTAAAAGTCCCATACCGTGAGATCAGACAGTTAAAGGTCTCACATCTGTGCAGCTGAGTCAGTAGTAGCGGTTTCTTGTGTAAAAAGAATTCTTGGGGAAGACAGTAAAAGCCCCATACAGTGAGAACAGATAGTAAAGGTCTCCTACAGTGGAACTGACAGTAAGGTCCTAACAGTGAGAAACAGACAGTAAAGGTCCCATACAGTAAGAACAGACAGTAAAGGTCTCATACAGTAAGAAACAGACGGTATAAAAGCCCCATACAGTGAGAATAGATATTAACGGTCCCTTCAGTGGAAACAGATAGTAAAGGTCTCATACAGTGACAACTGACAGTAAAGGTCCTATACAGTGAGAACAGACAGTAAGGCATACACGGAGAACAGACACGTAAAGTTCCCATACAGGGAGAACAGACAGTAAAGGTCTCATACAGTGAGCAAGACCGTAAAAGCCCCATACAGTGAGAATAGATATTAAGGTCCCATACAGCGAGAACAGATAGTAAAGGTCCTATACAGAGAGAACAGATAGTAAGGTCTATACAATGAGAACAGATAGTAAAGGTCCTATACAGTGAGAACAGACAGTAAAGGTCTCATACAGTGAGAACAGACAGTAAAGGTCCCATACAGGGAGGACAGTAAACGTCCCATACAGTGAGAACAGACAGTAAAGGTCTCCTATAGTGAGAACAGACCATAAAAGCCCCATACAGTGAGAATAGATATTAAAGGTCCCATACAGTGAGAACAGATAGTAAAGGTCCTATACAATGAGAACAGACAGTAAAGGGCCTATACAGGGAGAACAGACAGTAAAGGTCCATACAGTGAGAACAGACGTAAGGTCTCATACAGTGAGAAACAGACAGTAAAAGGTCCCTTACAGTGAGAACAGGCAGTAAAGGGCCCTTACAGTGAGAACAGACAGTAAAGGTCCCTTACAGTGAGAATTGATTTTAAAGGTCCCATACAGTGAGAACTGACAGTAAAGGTCCTATACAGTGAGAACAGGCAGTAAAAAGTCCATATAGTGAAAACAGACAGTAAAAGTCTCTCACAAACTCTCTCTCCTTCAGTCTCTATCCTCTATCCCTCAGCTTTGCGTCAAAATGACTGAGTGACTTGAGCCTGCACTGTATGCACATACGTTATGCGCATGCCCATACAGTTAGAACAGACAGTAAGGTCCTTTACAGTGGGAACAGACAGTAAAGGTCCTATAAAATGAGAACAGATAATCAAGGTCCCACACAGTGAGAGCGGACAGTAAAGGTCCCCTACAATGAGAACAGACAGTAAAGGTCCCATACAGTAAGAACAGGCTGAAAAGGTCTATTACAGTGAGAACACAGTAAGGTCCCATACAGTGAGAACAGACATAAGGTCCCATACAGTGAGAACAGACAGCAAAGGTCCCTACAGTGAGAACAGACAGCAAAGGTCCCATATAGTGAAACAGCAACAGTAAGGTCCATCAGTGAGAACAGATGGTAAAAGTCCCATACAGTGAGAACAGACGGTAAAGGTCCCATACAGTAATAACAGACGGTAAAGGTCCCATTCGTGATAAACAGACGGTAAAGGTTCCCATACGGTGAGAACAGACAGTAAAGGTCCCATACAGTGAGAACAGACAGTAAAGGTCCATACAGTGAGAAAGTCAGTAAAGGTCTTATACAGTGAGAACAGAAAGTAAAAGTCTCATACAGTGAAAAACAGACAGTTACAGTCTCTCACACACTCTCTCCTTCAGTCTCTATCTTCTATCTCTTAGCTTTGCGTCAAAATGACTGAGTGACTTGAGCCTGCACTGTATGCACATACAGTTAGAACAGACAGTAAAGGTCCCATACAGTGAGAATAGATATTAAAGGTCCCATACAGTGAGAACAGACAGTAAAGGTCTCACACAGTAAAGGTCCCATACAGTGAGAACAGACAGTAAAGGTCCCATACAGTGAGAACAGACAGTAAAGGTCCCATACAGTGAGAACTGACAGTAAAGGTCCTATACAGGAGAACAGAAAGTAAAATCTCATACAGTGAAAACAGACAGTTACAGTCTCTCACACACTCTCTCCTTCAGTCTCTATCTTCTTTTTCTTAGCTTTGCGTTCAAAATGACTGAGTGACTTGAGCCTGCACTGTAGCACATACAGTTAGAACAGACAGTAAAGGTCCCATACAGTGAGGAAAGATATTAAAGGTCCCATACAGTGAGAACAGATAGTAAGGTCTCACACAGTAAAGGTCCCATACAGTAATAACAGACGGTAAAGGTCCCATACGGTGAGAACAGACGGTAAAGGTCCCATACAGTGAGAACAGACAGAAAGGTTCCATACAGTGAGAACAGACAGTAAAGGTCCCATACAGTGAGATGACAGTAAGGTCCTATACAGTGAGAACAGAAAGAAAGGCTCTACAGTGAAAACAGACAGTTACAGTCTCTACACACTCTCTCCTTCAGTCTCTATCTTCTATCTCTTAGCTTTGCGTCAAAATGACTGAGTGACTTGAGCCTGCACTGTATGCACATACAGTTAGAACAGACAGTAAAGGTCCCATACAGTGAGAATAGATATTAAAGGTCCCATACAGTGAGAACAGACAGTAAAGGTCCCACACAGTAAAGGTCCCCATACAGTGAGAACAGACAGTAAAGGTCCCATACAGTGAGAACAGACAGTAAGATCCCATACAGGAGAGAACTGACAGTAAAGGTCCTATACAGTGAGAACAGAAAAAAGTCTCATACAGTGAAAACAGACAGTACAGTCTCTCACACACCTCTCCTTCAGTCCTATCTTCTATTTCTTAGCTTTGCGTCAAAATGACTGGTGACTTGAGCCTGACTGTATGCAAATACAGTTAGAACAGACAGTAAGGTCCCATACAGTGAGAATAGATATTAAAGGTCCCATACAGTGAGAACAGATATAAAGGTCTCACACAGTAAAGGTCCCATACAGTGAGAACAGACAGTAAAGGTCCCATACAGTGAGAACAGACAGCAAAGGTCCCATCAGTGAGAATAGACCGTAAAGACCCATAGTGGGAATAGTATATAAAGGTCCCATACATGTGAGAACAGATGAAGGTCTCATCAGTGAGAACGACAGTAAAGGTCTTTACAGTGGAAGACAGTAAGGGTCCATACAGTGAGAACAGACAGTAAAGGTCCCTAACAGTGAGAAGCAGACAGTGACAGTAAAGGTCCCTTACAGCGAGAATAGAAATTAAAGGTCCCATACAGTGAGAACAGATAGTAAAGGTCTCATACAGTGAGAACTGACAGTAAAGGTCCTATACAGTGAGAACAGACAGTAGGTCCCATACAGTGAGAACAGACAGTAAAGTTCCATACAGTGAGATCAGACGTTAAAAGTCCCATACAGTGAGATCAGACAATAAAGGTCTCATACAGTGAGAACAGAGGTATAAGTCCCATACAGTGAGATCAGACAGTAAAAAGTCCCTACAGTGAGAACAGATGGTAAAAGTCCCATACAGTGAGATCAGACAGTAAAGGTCTCATACAGTGAGAACAGACAGTAAGGTCCCATACAATGAGAATAGACAGTAAAGACCCCATACAGTGAGAACAGACAGTAAAGTTCCCTTACTGTGAGAACAGACAGTAAAGGTCCCATACAGTGAGAACAAACAATAAAGGTCCATACAGTGAGAACAGACAGTAAAGTTCCCATACAGTGAGAACAGACAGTAAAGGTCCATGCAGTGAGAACAGACAGTAAAGGTCTCATACAGTGAGAACAGACAGTAAAGGTCCCATACAATGAGAATAGACAGTAAAGACCCCATACAGTGGGAACAGACAGTTAAAGCTCCCTTACGTGGAGAACAGACAGTAAAGGTCCCATAAGTGAGAACAAACAATAAAGTTCCCATACAGTGAGAAACAGCAGTAAAGGTCTCATACAGTGAGACAGACAGAAGTTCCCATACAGTGAGAACAGACAGTAAAGTTCCCATACAGTGAGAACAGACAGTAAAGGTCCCATACAGTGAGAACAGACAGTAAAGGTCTCAAACTGTGAGAACAGACAGTAAAGACTCCTTACAGTGAGAACAGACAGTAAAGGTCCCTTACAGTGAGAAATATAATAAAGGTCCTTACAGTGAGAACAGACAGTAAGGTCCCTTACAGTGAGACAGACAGAAAAGGTCCCTACAGTGGAACAGACAGTAAAGGTCCCATACAATGAGAACAGACAGTAAAGGTCCCATACAGTGAGAACCGACAGTAAAGGTCCCATACAGTGAGAACAGACAGTAAAGGTCTCAAACAGTGAGTACAGAAAGTACAGGTCCCTTACACTGAGAACAGACAGTAAAGGTCCCATGCAGTGAGAACAGACATAAAGTCTTAACAGTGAGAACAGACAGTAAAGGTCCCATACAGTTAGAACAGACAGTAAAGGTCCAATACAGTGAGAACAGATGGTAAAAGTCCCATACAGTGAGATCAGACAGTAAAGGTCTCACATCTGTGCAGCTGAGTCAGTAGTAGCGGTTTCTTGGTGTAAAAAGAAATTCTTGGGGAAAACATCTTTGATTAGTTCCAAAGACACACAGAAAAGGAGATTTTCCAGAAGAGGCATGAGATACATTGTTATGGGAAAATTCAGCACAAGGCAGGTCTGACCAATCATCCAGAGTATAGGAGATGTAACATCAAAGGTATGTTCTAGAGACCGATTAGTACGCTCGGTAGCCCCATTGGACTGTGGGTGGTAAGCAGAAGAAAACTGTAGCTTTATACCCATGAATTTACATAGAGCTGTCCAAAATTTAGATACAAATTGAGTACCTCTGTCAGACACTTTCAGTAGGAAGATATGAGAAATAAATAATTGCGCTAACTCCACAGAAGACGGTAGCTTGGAAAGGGGAACAAAATGGGCATTTTGCTGTAGAGGTCTATCATTACCCAAAATAACCGTGTTCTTTTTTGGAAGGTGGAAGCTCAACAATAAAGTCCATAGATAAATGGGTCCATGGTTGGGACAGAATGGTAGGCATTGAAGTAGACCACAAGGTAGTTCTTGAAGATTTAGATTGAGCACAGCTGAAACAGACTTGAATAAAGTCTTAACATCTTTTCATCCTAGGAAAACGGGCAAGAAGGGGATGTTTTACTAATACCAGTATGTCCGGCTTGCTTGGAACAATTAATATGTTGAAGGATAGTTTCCCGAAGTGGAACAGGAACATAGATTTTGCCCAGAGGTGTGTAGGAGGAGCAGATTCCTGACAGCTGAGTAAGAGAGGCCAGGATTTGCAGGAATAATGGGACCTTTATCTTGGAAAGAAAGTCAGAAGAAATGAATGATCTGGAAAGGACGTCAGTTTTTATTTTTGGAACCAGGTGGTAAGAGATAACAAAGTTGAACCGGGAAAAGAATAGGTGTTAGGTTTTTATATATCTCTATAATCACTTAGCCTAATAGCAGCCATTTTGTTCTCTGACTCCATTTTGTCTTATATTATTGTCGTGTTATTGCAGATGTTTGTTTCCAAATGTTCTGGCTCAAGGTCTTTTTGCCTCCCAATTGTGTGTCAGCCTGACTCTATCTCATATTCCAAGGTTTTAGTATGTCATTGCAGACCTGTGTCTGGCTTCCCTTTTTCTGGCAAAGCCCTTTTTTTCTGTTTGAAATATTCCAATGTACGAAATGAATAAAACCGAGAAAAACGGGGTTCTACCGCACCGAACGGGTTGTGAAATCCGTTCTCCAGCGCTGAGGGTCTCTTAGTGGCTCTAAGACAGGCATTAGTGGTCGGGCGTGACTAGTGAGGATATTTATTCTAAAAGGGTGTTAGAAGTGGGATACAACCGCACGGACGGTAAGTATGAACTTATTAATTTTAAGTTCTGTCTTGCTGTTTGTAAATTGTATCAGGACATTGGTATAGATTTTAAAAACGTGGGTCTGGAAGGGCGGGACGCATGCCCCACGTTACAGACGGGGTCTGTAAGTAGAATGCCTGGGCTGGGATGTGATCGAGTTCTCTTAAAGAAGTTGCTTCGGGGTGGTAGTGTTAAATTCTAAAGAGGTTTTATTCCCTGAGTGAATGTAAAAAACTTGGTGCTGGGTGCTCTAAAGAGTTAAAGAGTAAGGCGGACTCCCGCAGGTGGCGATCTGCATTTTTAGTTTCTCTTTGGAAGAGTTAATTGGGAGAGTAACAAGAGATATATTTCCCCGATTGAGAGGATCCCTATAGCGGGGGGAGGACCCGCAACTTGTAGTTGACTACAAGATAATACTCCCAGAGGCGGCGACCCTACACACTAGAGAGTTAATGTTTTCTCCTTAAAATAGGAGTTGCTTCAGTGCGAAGTTCAAAAACGAAGGGAGTTAGGGAGGGGACGGAAGAGTTAAGCTTAACCATTTATAGAACGGACAGTGTGGTCCGGTTCATTTGAAGTTCGAACTTCTGAGATGTGTTTCTTGCTAGCTAGCATTATACGGAACATTAAGAGACCTTACCTTTGTATGTCTTGTGTGTTTTATGTGTAACAGTTTTGTCTGTCAATTTGGTAATTTGCTGAGCTTGCTTTGCGCTTATGGTTAACCTTCTTGCTTACAGGATGGAAGTTACAGTAGGCATCTGACCCAAACATGATAAGTCATTTAAAGTATATTAAAGTGTTTTAATTCTAAGTTTACAGGTTTCCAATGTGGAAAAATACTGAATACAAGACTGGTACGAAGTTCCGAAGAATTTTCCTGGAAACTCGAGAGGATTAGGTGATCGTATTGGTGGTCCAATTTATGGCAATCCATGGTTTGATAATATATTGGGTTGGATAAAAGATGATATTCTCATTGAAGCTCTTAGTGAAATTTTATTATAAATCTAGTTATAAAATAAGTGAGGTAAATTTGGTTAATGCTGGTTTCACTTAGAATGTTTGGACTCTATGTTTCTATATAATGTATTTTCCTTCCTGGATTTTTCAAGAAAGGTAAAATCTGTGTCTATCCTTATCTGCTTACATCCTAAACCCCCGCTTTACCCCTCTTTTTTGTTTGCTCGTGGGAAACGAAAGTAGATTTCATGTCTAACTAGTTTTAATGGGAATATATAATGCAAATAGAGGTAGAAATGTCTATGGAAGGGTTTTTTTATATATAGAGATTTTTTTTTAGAAAGTGAAGATTTAGAAAGTGGTAGAGGGCAAGGATCTGGTAGAGTTTCTGGTGGTTTTCAAAGAGGAGTTATCAGAATGACCCGACTTAATAATAGTAGATATGTTATTTGTAATAAATAGATCATTAGTGAGACTAGTGGCCGTTATATCCATATAGCTAAGTAGGATGGATGTTAATACAGTCACAGATAGATATCCCTATGATGGCAGTTGTGGTGGATTTTCCCAAAGTGATTCCCTTGCTGTGGTACAGCTCATGGACCAGAATGTGTAATCCTATTGTGGTTTTCATATACAAGGTAAGCTGTTAAATTTTTTTAATGATACAGGGACTGTGTGCTTCTCTATCAAAGCTTCCTTATTAATGGTCCCTCAGCTGATTGCAAGCCTTTTGTAGAAATTTATTGGGGTACTTGCAGAAACTAAGAATATAAAATATTTCTCACTAATAGGGATGAGGGCCTATTGTTATTGTCTTATTTTTCCTTTAAATTATTACCAGATTACCCATTAACTTGATAATATAGGAATAAGTAAGTAAATTGTGTATCTTAATTTCTTTTAGTGGATAACTTGTTGGAAGTAAAAGTTGATGTACGGATTATTTTTTAATGCCCCTAAAAGGATATAATTAATAGTATTTTGCCAATGGTTTGTACCTTGTAAAGCAATGAGTAATTATAAAGACTATCTTCCTATTTTATACCCCTATTATAGCCGCTCATAAACAGATAGTTCCTATAGTTTGGATAGCATTTCTGCCAATACCCAATGTAATACAGTTGTTGATTTTGAGATATGCTTGTTTCTGCTACGCTCAGTCTTTTGTATTCATTTTTTGAAAAGTCCCAATTTAGTGTCACTGTTTGACAAAGACTTGGTGGGCTTGCCAGAGTGACAGACTCTAGGCTGTCTGTGAAGTGTTAAAATAAATGGGTTCAGCCACATGATTCTAGGATTAATGAATTATTGAAATATGCTAATTGTCAAAAATGTTAATGATGGTTATGTGTATCCAGAGCATGGAGGTATGTAAAATGGTCTTCTCTCCTCAATGGTCTGCATCACAAAAGCTTTAAAGGGTATGTCCACCTTAAGCTCCCCAAACTTTACTTACCTCCCCTCTTTCCTCCGCCGCGCTCCCGGCCCTCTGCTTGCGAGAAAATGCAAGCAGAGAGGGGGGACCGGCAGTCGCGTCTGTGATTGGCTGAGGGGCAGCCAATCACGGAAGTGGCTGCGGTCATTCAGTGCAAGCGGTGGAAAGAGGGGAGGTAAGTAAAAAGTTTGGGAGCTTTCTAAAAATAAAAATGATGCGGTTGGGGCTGGGAGACCAGGGGGAATACTGTATTAAAGGGAATTAATGCTAGGGGGAGGGAATCCGAGGAGAGGGAGGGAGGGGAGGGAGGGGGAGAAGGGCTGCAGTACGCATGCCAAACTTCTCCGGAGACCAGGAGGAGGCAGAGTCCTATATGGACTCTGCAAGCCTTCTGGTGGGCAGTTTTTGGGACTTGGTGGGGACTACAGGAGACCTATGGAGCGGAATGTGAGGTAAGGATTAAAACTACACTACAGGTGGGGCCAGTAGTTGGGGGGATTATAGTTTGGGGGTGCAACATGCCCTTAAAGGGCATGTCCACCCCCAAAACAAAATTTAACCCCTTACTGGCCACATCAAGTAGTTTAAAACAAACTTACCTTACATTCTGCTCAAAATAGTTTCCCCTGCTGTGCCCCTCCAAAGTCAGGAAAACTGTGTGTAGGAGCAGTGACTCATGCTGTGCCTGAGACTTCCTCAACCT
Source organism: Hymenochirus boettgeri (assembly GCA_019447015.1). Classification (NCBI taxonomy): domain Eukaryota; kingdom Metazoa; phylum Chordata; class Amphibia; order Anura; family Pipidae; genus Hymenochirus; species Hymenochirus boettgeri. The sequence continues at coordinate 21,502 of JAACNH010001387.1, read as the reverse complement.
CATCAAGGTTGAGGCATGCTCAGTGCAGCCCTCCCTGCCTCTCAGCCAATCACGGACTGGCTGCCGGTCCCGCCCCCTGCTTCTAATTCCATGCAAGCAGAGGGCCTGAACACTGCAGCAGGGGAGAGAGGGCAGGGAAGTAAGAATCGGGGGACTTTCTAACAATTAATTAATGCGGTTGGGCTGGGGGAGATGCCCTACCACATATCAAAAGTTAAAATTGGGGTGACATGCCCTTTAAGAAAATACAATATTGCAATATCTTGGTTGCATAATATCTAAGGGTGAAAATCTGGTCAGCCCTGCCAGAGATAAAGACATATTGCGTTTCAAACACCCTGTAATAAGCTGAATTGGTCGGCTTCATGAACTTTTATCAACAATAAATCCAGCCAGCTCCCACTGGGACCAAATGCACCATATAAAGACTGTCCAGACATCATTCTATGGACACCGAAAATGACAAAGAATGTTTAAATAATTGTAATAACATTTACCTCTGCCCCTGCTCTGAGCTTTTTGATTATGATAAATGTTTTCATTGTATTATAAGAGAACAAGTAAAACCATGGTGGCAGTTTATCACAATATCACAGAGACACCTTGAAACTAGTCACTTATTTTTTCTAAATCATTGGCAGTCACTGTTCAGGGGATGCCTTAATGTTTGTGCACCTCCGCAGCCTGTGCAATGGCCGTTGAGGCCTCCAACTCTATTATACTGGGCACGGAGAATGTTTAATTAACATCTAATCATGTTTTATAAATGCTAAAGAATAGAATATGAACTACTGATACCCACAGAGTAAGAGGTTATTTTAAATCCATCATGGTCTTAAAAGTTAAATTATTCGGTTTTACCCATAGTATATTCCTTTATTTACTGTTAAGATTACAGGTTAAATTAATACCCAAGCAATAATACTTAAATATAGGTGTAAATCTCTCCCCAGTCGATTGATTCTCTACCAATAGAGCTGGTATGGTTGTAAGTGTTTGTGATAATGTATATAGATCTTCAATTCAGATTTTGTTGAAAATTTAGTCCGTTACCGAGTTTTGTTTATTTAACTTAATTTTTCTTTAACCCATAATTTGTTTTTGTTGAAGGTTTAAGCTGGTAGTTCATTGTTTCCAGGTATGATTTTAATGTAGTTGGTTTTTGGTGATTTGGCAGTTTTAGTTTATAAATGAGAATGGTGAGCTGACTTTACATTATTTGTGGATTATTATCTTCCTTATGTTTTAGTGTTGTAAATTGAAATAAGTGTGAGTTCTTTTTAGTTGTTAAGGAAATGTTATCTCATATGTGTTAAGATGCTACTCTTTTCTCCATTTCTTTGTTTCTTTCCTGTATTCCCATGTTTCCCTGAGAATGTTATTATTTCAGTTTAAGTTTTTGTTTTCTCCGATTCATTTTTATAAAAAAATATTTTTTCAAGCATTATCTGTTGTATTCAATTAGATCAACTGGACATGAAATGTAGTTCTTGAAGACGTTCGCTAGTCATCCGACTGGCTTTCTCAATCAGAATTCTGAATTGAGAAAGCCAGTCGGATGACTAGCGAAACGTCTTCAAGAACACATCATGTCCAGTTGATCTAATTGAATACAACAGATATACCATGACCTGGATGAATGAGAACCTTCACAAGCATTTTTCAGCATGTTTTAGACCTTTGGGTCTTTATTAAAGAGGGGATAGTTATGTAATAATATGGCTTATAAAAGTCTTAGCCACAATGTTTATTGCCCAAATGTATATACTTAGTAAAAGGAAGATTGTGAAAACTGTTGCTAAAATTTGTGTAAGGAAATTATTCCTAAATGAGGTTGTCCTGTTAGGATAGATTCAGATAAGGGGCCAGCTTTTATTTCTAAAGTATTACAGCATATTGTGTAATTGATGTTGATTGAATAGAAGTTTCATATCCCCAGAGTTCAGATGTTGTGAACGAATGAACCGCACAATAAAAGAGAAATTTAGGAAGGCTACTGCAGGTTCTTCAGTAAATGGGATATTTATTTACCAGCTGTATTAGCAGAGATTGTATGGCCCCCCATTCTTATCCAAGTTGTCCCCTTTTCGAAATTTTAATGGGTAAACCATTTCCTAGCCTTGGGAGTTAAGACAGGGATATTAATTACAGGTGACCTGGAATTATCAGGAAGCTTACGTGGCAAAACTGATTGAAAATTGAATAGCATCTGTGGTGATGTTTCTTTGTCTTTTTCTTTACTTTCTAGTGCTCCAACTCACCGTTTAAATCAGGTGATGTAGTCTTGTTAAAGGCGTTATAAACATAAATCTTAGGCCTCCTGGACTCGCACAGCTATCTTGGTTGAAGGTAATCCATCGTGATACATGCTCCAGAGTAAAAGCGCGCACCGATCTGTTGATTGGAGAACGAGATGACCACCCAGAGACCACCCAGATGACTTCAGAGATGACAATGCACCCACCCTTGAGGAGGAAGATTAAGATGAGCCCAGATTCCAAAACCGGTGATAAAGTGTGAAATCCAGATGAAATACATTTTCCTGACCGGTTCATTTTTCATCTATTCTGTGTTTTTCCCATTTTGAGGTTATTAGAATGAACAGAGCTTCCCGCTCTATTGCTCCCCGTGTTCAATGGCCCCAGGTAACATGTGGAGTATATTTAAAAAAAAAGCTCCTAAACACAACTGACTTTTTTAGGAAATGTAAAAATTCGGGACATTATAAGTACTTGTTTAATCGTATTCCAGTTTCAGTTCCAACTGTCTCCAATATTATCTGATGATCAGCACTATAAGATATTGGATCCCAATTATCCGGGAAGGTGGTGTGTGTAACCCGCTTAAATTTTCCAGAATAACTAAACAGACCTCCCGGGATGAACTGTAGATATGGTTATGATTCGGACATCAAATGTTACTGATGCGGAATAGGGATGGCCGGTTTTGCGGATCCGAACCCGGATCTGCCGCGGTATTAAAGGTCCCATACAGTGAGAACAGATAGTAAAGGTCCTATACAATGAGAACAGACAGTAAAGGTCCTATACAGGGAGAACAGACAGTAAAGGTCCCATACAGTGAGAACAGACAGTAAAGGTCTCATACAGTGAGAACAGACAGTAAAGGTCCCTTACAGTGAGAACAGACAGTAAAGGTCCCTTACAGTGAGAACAGACAGTAAAGGTCCCTTACAGTGAGAATAGATTTTAAAGGTCCCATACAGTGAGAACTGACAGTAAAGGTCCTATACAGTGAGAACAGACAGTAAAAGTCTCATATAGTGAAAACAGACAGTAACAGTCTCTCACAAACTCTCTCTCCTTCAGTCTCTATCCTCTATCCCTCAGCTTTGCGTCAAAATGACTGAGTGACTTGAGCCTACACTGTATGCACATACGTTGTGCGTATGCCCATACAGTTAGAACAGACAGTAAAGGTCCTTTACAGTGGGAACAGACAGTAAAGGTCCTATAAAATGAGAACAGATAATCAAGGTCCCACACAGTGAGAGCGGACAGTAAAGGTCCCATACAATGAGAACAGACAGTAAAGGTCCCATACAGTAAGAACAGACTGAAAAGGTCTATTACAGTGAGAACACAGTAAAGGTCCCATACAGTGAGAACAGACAGTAAAGGTCCCATACAGTGAGAACAGACTGCAAAGGTCCCATACAGTGAGAACAGACAGCAAAGGTCCCATATAGTGAAAACAGACAGTAAAGGTCCCATACAGTGAGAACAGATGGTAAAAGTCCCATACAGTGAGAACAGACGGTAAAGGTCCCATACAGTAAGGTACGGGTGCACTTAACCTTTCTTTATTGTAAATAACAAGATGCCTTCCTGGGCCCATCCCACACAGACTTATGAATAGAGATGCCCCTCAAGCAAAGCCCACACAAATGGTAAATATAAGATACCATCAAAAAGCGGCTAACGACTCCCCACATCAAAACCACTGGGGGGTTCAATTATTATTATATTATAAGTTTTAAACTGTAGTTTATTCAAGTTTTTAATACATCAACAAACCTCACCCTATGGAAACTCGAAATTACATATATCTAAGGAACCTATTCCCGTGGCAAAAAACCAATTGCAAAACCTGCCCACACATCTGTAATTCAGACAAAAATATTCATATAAATATGATGTTGCATATATATCATGAGAGCACCACAGCTTCATTGTAGACCAGCTTGAAAAAGGAACTAGAATGTTCTGAAAAGCTTGCTATGACTATTTATGTTAGCCAATAAAGGTATCATATTTAACCACTTTTGTTAGTTTTTGATTCAGAAGGGTTACCGTGTAACATTTCGCAAAATGGCTACCGGACACCACCTTTCCTACGTTTTAAACCCCCCAAATAACACCAATAAATTATCAACCTGTAACGATAAAAAACAGCAAAATAAATACAAACACAGGAAATACATATATACAATAAATAGTTGGGAAAAAAGTGTCTTGTTGCTCTGTAAACAGTTGCCATAAGTGTCCCAATGGTATACTGCTATAAGTTTGTCGTGTAGGGTACCTCCATATAATCAAATGTCTGGGACTCCAAACCAAGCTGAATTGAACTATTATATAAAGGTATGGTGTTCGATTCTAGCATACTACTAACTGGTGAAGTAACCACGTGTGCCCGTTTCTTCAGCAGTGTGGACTATACCCTCTTGAAGACATTCTATACTCCCCATGTAATCTAGGCACCACAGGTCCTCGCTTTACTTCGATCCAGCTGTTCGTCCGCTCCGGCCTTATCCAGTCGCCTTACTCATGGAGCCATAGGCAACGTGATTTGTTCCTTCCTACGGTCTGATTGATTTCTGACTTCCAATCGTGCTTCGAACTTGGATTTGTGAAAAATCCAGAGGGGTTAGGATCGCTTACCTCACCAAGCAAAACACTGGTTAATTCAAATGAATATTGTTCGCACTTCCCTTCACTCTGTATGGTATGACTGTATTGCTTCAAAAGTCCAAACATTACCCCCCTGCAAATATTGGGCGGGGCATCTTCAGGGTGTAAATATAAGATGCCACTATGCCAGCCCCAACAGACTAATGGATTAAAGATGCCTTCATACCCAAGCCCACCACAGGGCTTGTGGGATAAAGGACGCCCTCATGTCGCACCCAGCTGGTAAATATTAACATGCCCATCAGCCCAGCACACACAGGCTGGTAAATAAAAGATACTCTCATGCAGCCACAAAGGATCTGGTGAAATATTGATGCCTCCATGCCAGCTCACAAAGACTGGTAAATATAAGATGCCCTCTGGACCAGTCCACACAGAGTGTAAATATAAGATGCCTCATGACCCCAGCCCCACAGGGATGGTGGCATAAAATTGATTGCCCTTATGCCCAGACCCAACAGATTGGTTGGTAAATCATAAAATGCGGGCATGCCCCAGACCCACACAGTCTGGTGGATATATAAAAAGCTGCTTCTCAGACAGCCAACACAGATGGTAATACATTGATGCCATCATGCCCAGCCCGACCCACAGATGGGTAATATAGATGTTCCATACAGTAGTGAATTAAATGTAACTTCATTTGTTAAATACCATGCTGGCAGCCACAATACCGAATAGTTATGTGTCCGAGGGGCGATCGTTAAAACTGGGCATCATCAAACTGGAAAGCTTAGGCAATGGGAACAGAAATACTGTCTTTAATGGTATGTTATCACAAGGAAAATTGCACTGGGGTTCACAAAGTCTAATTCTTTTTTTTTTTTAGTAAAACAATGGTAGGATTGTAAAAAAAAAACAAGGTAGCTAAAATATAAAAACCGTTAGGATAGCTGGAAAAGATGGGCAAGACAAACCCTAAACAATGTTATTGTACTATATTAAGAATAAAAACAGAGAACGAAAAAAATGTGGGCCTCTAAAGAATGTGGAGTCAACAAAGAAACAGTAATGGACGGTGAATAAAAACAAGTCCATCTAGTCCCAACATTAAACTACTCCTAAACCTAAACTAGCAAGGGAAAGAGGGGAAAAAAATCCGCACTCCAAAAAGCCAAATTGAAAGGTGCCTGGATCAACCAAAAACTACAGTATATTGTATTATACCAGTAAGTTAACCAATATGTTTTATGATAGAAAACTAAAACTAGTCTACTTTTAAAGCTATTCAATAGACTTGCCATTAAGAACATCTACTGGAGAGATTACTGTAAGAAAACCTTTCTAGCTGAAGAGATGAAACTTCTTTCTACAATCTTAGTGAACAATACCATAAACCAGACGTTAATTATATGGCTCGTTAATTTATTTACGTAATAATAAATAATTCCCCTGATATTTTAGTTGCCTCTATTCCTTTCCAAAGATGCTCTTTTGTATATGGGATTCCAAAACTGCACTGCATATTAAATGAGGCCTTACCAGTGCCTTTGTAAAGAGGGAGAATAATATTTTTCTCCTTGATTCTATCCCTCTTTATATAAAACAATATTCTTGCTAGCTTTAGACGTTGCTTGTCTGTATCTTACCCCTAATCTTTTTCATTAAAGATTCACTTAGCACAGAGCCATTTATGTTACAGGTGGTAATGCCTACCTTACAATTAACAGTTTAATTACTTTTTTCAAAACCATTTATAATAAAATAAAAAAGTGGGACCAGTACAGAATCCTAGACGTCCACTTTTTAGCCCACATAGAAGTAGCTTCATTCAGCACACATCACCAACAACCAATATCTAACCATGTACAAATGTTTTTTTCTAGCCAACAAACCTCAATTTATTACATTAGTAGTCTATGTGGCACAGTATCTAATGCTTTAGCAAAATTCAAGTATTACTACACCCACTGCTATTCCAGAATCTACATACTTTTTTTTATTACATTAATTTTTATTGAGATTTTTTTTTCTGCAAAAGTAATATTCAATACATATGAAACTCAACTTTACAGACTTATATGTTATAAAATAACATAAAATAAAACATAAAACATTATGATCTAGTACAGTATATTTATCTTCTGACATACACTATTTCAGAACAAAAAAAAAATAAATAAATATAACAATAACTTAATTTAAGGTACCTTAAATTTGCACGCACAAAATATATGTTTTAACAAAGAGACACATCTATAAGACTGAATATGAAGGTCTTGTTTGGGATTGTTATCGATATATACCCAGATTCCCAGTTTTTATAAAAATTAGGGAAATTATTATTACTATATAAAAACATTTTTTCAATTGATATTTGTTTGTCAGGGTATTTATTATGTCCTGTAGTTTAGGAACATTAGTGATAACCAGTTTTGGCAATTTATTTTGAGTATGGTGATAGTGTCTATAAATTATCGTCCTTGTTCTATGGGGAATAGATGAGGTTGATTAATAATAATGATAGTTCCGGTTTCATTGGGAAGGGATGTTGAAATAGATCTGCCAACAAATTCTGTATATGGAATCCACAATTCTTGTTATTTTTGCGCAGGACCACAGTTAGGTAGGAATGTTCTATGTCCTTTTGGTATCTCCAACACAAAAGGTGGAGTATGTGGGAAACCATTTTGCTAAAGTTTCTGGGGTTCTGTGATATCTTATGTAAATTTCCTTGACATTCCCATGGATACACATTTAGACAGAGCTGAAAAGGTATTGATAAGCATCTTGCCATTGTTCATTTGTAATGATTGATTGGTTAAGATCAGATTCCCATTTGTGACCAACTCATAGATTTATTACATCTTCTTTTTCTATAGCTATATAAAATATTTAATTGGTTTTAGGTTTCAACAGTAGTTCCAAGGATATTCTATATATTCTGGTTCAAAATTTACATTGAAATAGCATTTCTGGGAACAGATAAGATATATTGTATATGTTTGTAATATTCGTGTGTAGGCATATTATTTTTCTTCTTAATTTGGGAATGGTATATATGGCCATTCTCGAATAATTGATGTAATGAGGATTAGATATATTTATCCCCATAAGAGTTTTAGTTGTGTGAATGCCACAGTTTCAATGCGGAAATATCAAATATCACCACAATAATGCTGAAATAACTGCGTTTCTTGAGAGGTTGTTCCCATATTAATATAGTAGCTTGTACTGTAGGAGACCATAGCACTTTCCTTCTAGATTTATATCCTAACAGGATCGCTCCAAACAATTGTGTTTAAGGTGTAGGTGTTACCTCTTCTGTTCTATATTGTACCTCTCCTGAGCACTGGATCTTTGCTGCCACCATATTCTTGATGGTTCATTATCACACGCTTGATAATAATCTTTCCAATATAGGTAATGTCAAGACTCTGTTTCTTTGTTTTAAGCTAATGTTTTCTATTAATTCTAGGAATCTTATTATTCCAAATAAATTTGGTTATTATATTTTGGGCTTGAATGAAATAGTGTGGTGGGGACTGGTATTGGCACTGCTCTAAATATCTATAAGATTGTGGTAAGACCATCATTCTAATAATATTTATTTTGCCTGTTAAAGTTAAGGAGGCATGTTTCCAGTCTGTTATGTTTCTGGATTTTATTAAGGAGTGGTAGATAATTATTTTGATATAAAGTGGAGTTGTTCTCTGTCATTTTTATTCTAGATATGTAGTTTCTTTTATTTTCCAGTGTGTATGGTATTTACTAGTGAGAAAATAATTTGAGGGTTATGGATATTTACTGGTATTACTTGTGACTTGTGTCGTTTATTTTGTAGTAAGATATTTGTTGAATGTTTTATTGTTTTTGGATATGTGGTAGTGTGGATTGGGTTTCTTATTGTAAGTATGATATCATCTGCAAATAGGGCTTATTTATGGGTTGAATTGTTGTTGGGATACCATGGATATTGTTGTCTTGCCTTATTGCCTGTGCCAAAGGTTCCATAAGTAGAGCAAAAAAAATTAAAGGTGGACAGAGGGCAGCCTGTCTAGTACCATTGGTTATATTAAATGGACTCGGAAAGCATTTGGGATATTAATACTGAGCTGATGGAATTTTATATAGTGCTAGTATTGCGTTATTAAATATAGTTGGAAACTTAAATTTCTCCAGTACCATTGCATGTAATTCCAATTTATTCTATCAAAGCTTTTTCTGCGTCAAGCGTGATGAACAAGGCTGATTATTTTTTTTTTATTACATTTATGTATTAGATTGATTATTTTTTTTGTATTTTCTATAGATTCTCTGCCTGGTAACAAATCCTATTGATTGGAGTGAATGAGTAAAGGTAAGTATTTGTTGAGTCTGGTAGCTAGAATTTGGAGTAAAATTTTTAAATCTGTGTTCAATAATGAAATTGGCCTATAATTTGTGGTTAGTGTGGATCTTTCCCTTGTTTATGATTGGGATAACCAGAGCTTTGGTCATTTCTTGAGGGAATATATAGTTTCTATTGCTTTATTGAGTGTAGCTTTTAGGGATGGTATTAATAGTGTTTGGAATTGTTTGTAATATTCATTAGTTAATCCATCGGGTCCTGGCGATTTATTTGGTTTATGTTTTGATTGCTTGAAATATCTCTATCATGTTATTGGTTTACTTAATTCTTCTGATTGTTGAATTGTAAGTGTTTGGGATTTCAATTTTGGGAGGAAATTCTTCAATATTTTGTAATAGGTTTGGAGGTTGATTCTGGAGGTTATAAAGTTTTTTGTAGTATAGGCTGAATGATCAGCTATTTTCTGTGGGTTGTTAATAATTTTCTCTTTAGTGTCTGATGTTATGGTGTGTTATTTTTGTTTAGCAGCTTGATATTTCAGTCTGTTAGCTAAATTTTTGCCTGCTTTGTCCCCTTGTAGGTGTGGTTGGATTTTAGTCTTCTCAAAAGTATATATATCATAAAGATTACTTGATGTAGTTCGGTTCTAACTTTTTGGATTTCTTTTTTATTGATTCTGTGGTTTTGTTCTTATGTTTGATTCTAAGTCTGTGTGAGTTTTTGGAGAATATCATTTTTTTAATCTCTCTTTTTTTGTATTGAGGCAATTTTATGCATATGCCTCTTATATATGCTTGTGTGCAAGCCAAATTGAGTTGATATCTGTTTCAGGTATCATTACCTATTATCATACCTAATTATGGATATCATACTATTGTGTCTTTAATTTGTGGTTGAGATAGGAGATATGAGTTTAATCTCCATGGTGAATATGGTTTTAGATTGTATGTTCGGTTATGTCTGCTGTTACAGGGGCGTGATCTGAAATTGTTTATATCTTTATGGATGATTTTTGGATTTTTTGTAGAGTCCATTTATCTGTCAATATTAAATCTATTCTTGAGTATGTATTATGGGTTTGTGAGTAATATGAATAACAATATCTGATGGATGGGTTACTCTCCATATATCATAGAGGTTTCTTTTTTTTAACCATTCTCTAAATTCCTTATTACCCTTGGTTTTTATATTTTTGGAGTCTCTCCATGATCTAGAATTAGATTAAAATCTCCAAATACAAGTATTGTATTGTTCTAAGTTCTCTAGCCCTATTGATAGTTCTTTAATAAATCTGAGTTGATTCTGGTTTGGTGCATATAAATTTACAATTGTATACATTAAATTATTTACCTTGCAAGACAGTATCACATATCTTCCATATCATCTTTAACTTATCTTTCAGTTGGAATGCCACAGAGTCCCTGATCAAGACCGCCACTCAAAAAAGTACAAAAGTAGCCCTGGAATATATTAGGGTATTTTTATTTTTCAGCAGTATGCTGTCTTGGTTGCAGCAGATGTGTCTCCTGGAGACACACTACATCTGCTTTTATTTCATTAGTTCTTATTTAGTGAGAATCTCTTTGTGGGGAATTTAACCCTTTACATTATAGATTACAGTTGTTAAAAACATTTTAGAGGGTTCTAAATTTTTGCTTTGGATTTTGGCTGTCAATCAGGGACTTCTCGGCCTCATTATTCTTTTTTTTTTCCTTACGGTCAGCATTCAAGGAACAATATTGAACAGTGATAACTCTATAGATTATACAAACAGTTACAAATATAACATATAAAACATATAAAACATAAACCTGTATATTATAATGATCCCAGACATGGTGGGAGGAGGGGGGTTCTCCCATTCAGGTTTCATTATTAAAACTGTGGGGGGCAAATACCGTGAGTTTGATTTTTAAGGTTTAGGGCTGGATATTTATCTTTAAAATGTTCCAGTTTGTTAAGAATATGTGTTGTCCTTGATATTTTTTCCATTTGTTGTTTTATTTCCCTTCTTTGGGGGAGTTGTAATCAAATCCTGTGGGATCTTCCTCTCCTCGCTGCCATTTTAAATTTTTAATTATTTTTTCTGGATTCTCAAGTTCCATTCTTGGAATTTTTGTATTGCTTCTCTTAGGTGAGGTAAGTTTGGTGATTTTCCTTCTCTCATTATGTTAGACTGACTGGGAATCCCCATCTGTATACAATGGAGTTGTTGGTTGAGAATCTCTGTAGCTGTTTAAATGATTTCTTTTATGCATTGTTTTTTGTGAGAGATCTGCAAAAAAATTGTAGATTCTTGTATTTATCTGGCAATCTCTTTTGTTTCGATTGATCTGAGAAAATAGTTCTTTTGTTTGGAAGAAATGAAATCTCGTTATCACGTCCCTTGGGGCATTAGGAGGTGCATTTTTAGATTTAAAACAACCTGTGTGTTCTGTCCAATTGAGTGCTAATTGGAGGATATTTGGTAAGATGATCTCTAGCAGTTCTGCACATATTGTTCCAGTTCATTATTTGGATCGTTCTGGTATTCCTCTTATTTTTAAGTTGTTCCTTCTGAAACGGTCTTCCAGGTCTGCAACTTTTTAACAAGTGGATACTGAATCATCTAGTTGGTTATGAGCATCTGCTAGCCATTAAATGAATTAGTGAACTGTTCCATTTTATGTTCAATATGTGAGGTTCTTTGAGTTATTTCTGTAATGTCCTTTTTTACAGAATTAAGCATTTCAGATATATTCCAGTTTAAATGCATTGGTGTTGGGATTAGGAACTCCTTCATTACTGCTTCAGATTAGGTTTATCTGTGGCTGGAAAATGCTTGTATGTAAGAGGTAATTGCTTTAGTTTCAATTCATTTTCATTTTGTGAAATGGAGTCACTTTTGATTTTGTGTAAAGATTTGTTGGTGAGATATTATCTTTGTTTGTGAGATCTATTTCATGATCTTCATGTATTAAATATCATGTGTAGGAGAGGAAAATTTGCTTAACTTTTGCTGATCATAGATTCATCTGGTGAAATCGAGCAATCCTCCTCACTGCTTGCCACTTCCAGCCTTTGTATTGAATCCATATGTTTTTGTTTGTTTGTTTTTTCATTCCAGTTTTCTTTCTCCCCATTCTAGGTTTATCAGACTCACTTTGGAGAGTTTTCCAGCCCTGTAAGTGGGTCTAAAGTGGAGTTTTACACGGCAGCTTCCAGAGCTCTCAGTCCATGCGACCTGCTCTGGGACTGCAAGCCACGCCCCCCAGAATCTACATACTTACTCACCTCTTCAGAAAAACAAAGTAAATTTGTCTGACGCAATAAATTTTCTTAAATCCACGTTAACTATACTTATGAAATCAGTTCTGGAGACTAAGTCCAGGATATAATCCAGTAACAAAAGTTTTTAGCCACATTACTGACCACTGATGTTGACTTTCAATTATAGTTACCAGGCTGTGAATAACTACCATATTTGAATATTGGTATTACATTGGCTTTTCTCCAATCCATCAGCACATCACCAGACAAAGTGAATCAGAAAAGTTGAAAAGAAAAACAAGACAAGTTCTCTTAAGATCCGAGAAGTATTTCTCTGGTCTGGGGCTTGATATTAAAATTGTCTAATATTCACTCTGTCATCCCAAATGAATATTCCTCATTAATACCCTTCATATTATTACAGTCCCTGCTACAAGACCAGCACAAGCACGGGGGAAACATTAAACTCCTGCAGATGGGGTGGAACGAACTCAGGACTTCAGCGCTGCTACCCATCAGTGCTAACCACTGAAACACCATGCTGCCCTATACATTTAGAAATGTAAAGTTTATGACCCCTTTAAAGGGTATGTCCACCCCAAATATAACATTTTTCCATAGTGTAGGTCACCCCAGCCCACTCCCAACCACAGTGTAAAGTTTTGTAATCAAGCACTAGAAATATACTTACGCTCCTTCGTTCCTTGGCTGTCGTCTCTTGGTTCTCTGCTTGCCGGAAGCAGCAAAGAGGGCTGGAACAGCAGCCGGTCTGTGATGTGTAAGAGTCAGCCAATTACAGAGCAGCTGCCAGGTTGTGCTTATTTTACACAAAACTAACACGGCGGTTTAAGTGGGCTGGAGTAAGCTACACTACAGAAAAGTCTTAGTATTTTTTTTTATATTTTTAAATATTTTAATAAAGGTTCCATACATTTAGAACAGACAGTAAAGGTCTTTACAGTGAGAACAGACATTAAAGGTCCTATACAATGAGAACAGATAATAAAGGTCCCACAAACTGAGGGCGGACAGTAAAGGTCCGATTCAGTAAGAAACAGACAGAAAAGGTCTCTTACAGTGAGAACAGACAGTAAAGGTCCCATACGTGAGAACCGACAGTAAAGGTCCCTTACAGTTAGAACAGACAGTAAAGGTCCCATACAGTGAGAACCTACAGTAAAGGTCCCTTACAGTTAGAACAGACAGTAAAGGTCTATACGTGAGAAACAGACATTAAAAGCCCATACAGTGAGATAGAATTAAGGTCCCATACAGTGAGAAACAGACAGTTAAAGGTCCATACAGTGAGAACAGACAGTAAAGGCCCATACAGTGAGAACAGTAGTAAAGGTCTCTACAGTGAGAACTGACAGTAAGGTCCTATACAGTGAGACAACAGACAGTAAAGGTCCGATACAGTAAGAACAGACAGTAAGGTCTCATACAGTAGAAACAGACGGTTAAAAGCCCCATACAGTGAGAATAGAATTAACGGCCCTACAGTGAGAACAGATAGTAAAGGTCCTATACAGTGAGAACAGACAGTAAAGGTCCTATACAGGGAGAAACGACAGTAAAGGTCACATACAGTGAGAACAGACAGTAAAGGTCCCATACAGTGAGAACCGACAGTAAAGGTCCCTTACAGTTAGAAACAGACAGTAAAAGCCCCATACAGTGAGAACAGATAGTAAAGGTCTCATACAGTGAGAACTGACAGTAAGGTCCTATACAGTGAGAACAGACAGTAAAGGTCCCATACAGTAAGAACAGACAGTAAAGGTCTCATACAGTAAGAACAGACGGTAAAAGCCCCATACAGTGAGAATAGATATTAACGGTCCCTTACAGTGAGAACAGATAGTAAAGGTCTCATACAGTGACAACTGACAGTAAAGGTCCTATACAGTGAGAACAGACAGTAAAGGTCACATACAGGGAGAACAGACAGTAAAGGTCCCATACAGGGAGAACAGACAGTAAAGGTCTCATACAGTGAGAACAGACCGTAAAAGCCCCATACAGTGAGAATAGATATTAAAGGTCCCATACAGTGAGAAACAGATAGTAAAGGTCCTATACAGTGAGAACAGACAGTAGGTCCAAGAGGGAGAACAGACAGTAAAGGTCACTACAGTGAGAAACAGACAGTAAAGGTCCCATACAGTGAGAAACCGACAGAAAGGTCCCTTACAGTTAGAACAGACAGGAAAGGTCCCATACAGTGAGAACCTACAGTAAAGGTCCCTTACAGTTAGAACAGACAGTAAGGTCTCATACGTGAGAACAGACATTAAAAGCCCCATACAGTGAGATAGATATTAAAGGTTCCCATACAGAGTGAGAACAGACAGTAAAGTCTCATACAGTGAAACGACAGGAAAGCCCCATACAGTGAAACAGATAGTAAAGGTCTCATACAGTGAGAGAATGACAGTAAGTCCCTTCCTATCTAGTGAGAACAGACAGTAAAGGTCCCAACAGTAAGAACAGACAGTAAAGGTCTCATACAGGAAGAACAGACGGTAAAAGCCCCATACAGTGAGATGAGATAGATATTAACGGTCCCTTACAGTGAGAACAGATAGTAAAGGTCTCATACAGTGACAACTGACAGTAAAGGTCCTATACAGTGAGAAACAGACAGTAAAGGTCACATAACAGGGAGAACAGACAGTAAAGGCCCTAACAGGGAGAAACAGACAGTAAAGGTCTCATACAGTGAGAACAGACCGTAAAAGCCCCATACAGTGAGAATAGATATTAAAATGTCCCATACAGTGAGAACAGAGTAAAAGGTCCTATACAGTGAGAACAGACAGTAAAGGTCCATACAGGGAGAACAGACAGTAAAGGTCACATACAGTGAGAACAGACAGTAAAGGTCTCATACAGTGAGAACAGACAGTAAAGGTCCCATACAGGGAGGACAGTAAACGTCATACAGTGAGAACAGACAGTAAAGGTCTCCTAGTGAGAACAGACCGTAAAAGCCCCATACAGTGAGAATAGATATTAAAGGTCCCATACAGTGAGAACAGATAGTAAAGGTCCTAAACAATGAGAAACAGACAGTAAAGGTCCTTTACAGTGAGAACAGACATTAAAGGTCCTATACAATGAGAACAGATAAAAAGGTCCCACAAAGTGAGGACGGACAGTAAAGGTCCCATTCAGTAAGAAAACAGACAGTAAAGGTCCTTTACAGTGAGAACAGACATTAAAGGTCCTATACAATGAGAACAGATAATAAAGGTCCCACAAAGTGAGGACGGACAGTAAAGGTCCCATTCAGTAAGAAACAGACAGAAAAGGTCTCTTACAGTGAGAACAGACAGTAAAGGTCCCATACAGTGAGAACCGACAGTAAAGGTCCCTTACAGTTAGAACAGACAGTAAAGGTCCCATACAGTGAAGAACCTACAGTAAAGTCCCACAGTTAGAACAGACAGTAAAGGTCTCATTCAGTGAAAACAGATATTAAAAGCCCCATACAGTGAGAATAGATATTAAAGGTCCCATACAGTGAGAACAGACAGTAAAGGTCTCATACAGTGAGAACTGACAGTAAGGTCCTATACAGTGAGAACAGACAGTAAAGGTCCCATACAGTAAGAACAGACAGTAAAGGTCTCATACAGTAAGAAAAGACGGTAAAAGCCCCATACAGTGGAGAATAGATATTAACGGTCCCTTACAGTGGAGAACAGAGAGTAAAGGTCTCATATAGTGACAACTGACAGTAAAGGTCCTATACAGTGAGAAAACAGACAGTAAAGGTCCCATACAGGGAAACAGACAATAAAGGTTACCATACAGGAGAACAGACAGTAAAGGTCTCATACGTAGAAAGACCGTAAAAGCCCCATACAGTGAGAATAGATATTAAAGGTCCCATACAGTGAGAAACAGATAGTAAAAGGTCCTATACAGTGAGAACAGACAGTAAAGGTCCTATACAGGGGAGAACAGACAGTAAAGGTCCCATACAGGAAGAACAGACAGTAAAGGTCCCATACGGAGGAGAAACGACAGTAAAGGTCTCATACAGTGAGAACAGACCGTAAAAGCCCCATACAGTGAGGAATAGATATTAAAGGTCCCATACAGTGAGAACAGATAGTAAAGGTCCTATACAGTGAGAACAGCAGTAAAGGTCTATACAGGGAGAACAGACAGTAAAGGTCCCATACAGTGAGAACAGACAGTAAGGGTCTCTATATTGAGAACAGACGTAAAAGCCCCATACAGTGAGAATAGATATTAAAGGTCCCATACGTAGTGAGAACAGATAGTAAGTGTCCCATACAGTGAGAACAGACACGTAAAGGCCATACAGGGAGAGAACAGACAGTAAAGGTCCCATACAGTGAGAACAGACAGTAAAGGTATCATACAGTGAGAACAGACAGTAAAGGTCCTTACAGTGAGAACAGAACACAAAAGCCCCATACAGTTGAGAATGGTATTAAAGGTCCCATACAGTGAGAACAGATAGTAAAGGTCTCATACAATGAGAACAGATATAAAGGTCCCATACAGTTAGAACAGACAGTAAAGGTCCTTTACAGTGAGAACAGACATTAAAGGTCCCTTACAGTTAGAACAGAGATAAAGGTCCATACAGTGAGAACCTACAGTAAAGGTCCCTTACAGTTAGAACAGACAGTAAAGGTCTCATACAGTGAGAACAGACATTAAAAGCCCATACAGTGAGAATAGATATTAAAGGTCCCATACAGTGAGAACAGACAGTAAAGGTCTCATACAGTGAGAACAGACAGTAAAAGCTCCATACAGTGAGAACAGATAGTAAAGGTCTCATACAGTGAGAACAGACAGTAAGGTCCTATACAGTGAGAACAGACAGTAAAGGTCCCATACAGTAAGAACAGACAGTAAAGGTCTCATACAGTAAGAACAGACGGTAAAAGCCCCATACAGTGAGAATAGATATTAACGGTCCCTTACAGTGAGAACAGATAGTAAAGGTCTCATACAGTGACAACTGACAGTAAAGGTCCTATACAGTGAGAACAGACAGTAAAGGTCCCATACAGGGAGAACAGACAGTAAAGGTCCCATACAGGAGAACAGACAGTAAAGGTCTCATACAGTGAGAACAGACCGTAAAAAGCCCATACAGTGAGAATAGATATTAAAGGTCCCATACAGTGAGAACAGATAGTAAAGGTCCATACAGTGAGAACAGATAGTAAAGGTCCTATACAGTGAGAACAGATAGTAAAGGTCCTATACAGGGAGAACAACAAAAGGTCCATACAGTGAGAAAGACAGTAAAGGTGTTCATACAAGTGAGAACAGACAGTAAAGGTCCCATACAGGGAGGACAGTAAACGTCCCATACAGTGAGAACAGACAGTAAAGGCCTCCTATAGTGAGAACAGACCATAAAAGCCCCATACAGTGAGAATAGATATTAAAGGTCCCATACAGTGAGAACAGATAGTAAAGGTCCTATACAATGAGAACAGACAGTAAAGGGCCTATACAGGGAGAACAGACAGTAAAGGTCCTACAGTGAGAACAGACAGTAAAGGTCCATACAGTGAGAACAGACAGAAAAAGCTTACAGTGAGAACAGACAGTAAAGGTCCCTTACAGTGAGAACAGACAGTAAAGGTCCCTTACAGTGAGAATAGATTTTAAAGGTCCCATACAGTGAGAACTGACAGTAAAGGTCCTATACAGTGAGAACAGACAGTAAAAGTCTCATATAGTGAAAACAGACAGTAACAGTCTCTCACAAAACTCTCTCTCCTTCAGTCTCTATCCTCTATCCCTCAGCTTTGCGTCAAAATGACTGAGTGATGAGCCTACTGTATGCACATACGTTGTGCATGCCCATACAGTTAGAACAGACAGTAAAGGTCCTTTACAGTGGGAACAGACAGTAAAGGTCCTATAAAATGAGAACAGATAATCAAGGTCCCACACAGTGAGAGCGGACAGTAAAGGTCCCATACAATGAGAACAGACAGTAAAGGTCCCAACAGTAAGAACAGACTGAAAAGGTCTTTACAGTGAGAACACAGTAAAGGTCCCATACAGTGAGAACAGACAGTAAAGGTCCCATACAAGTGAGAACAGAATGCAAAGGTCCCATACAGTGAGAACAGACAGCAAAGGTCCCATATAGTGAAAACAGACAGTAAAGGTTCCATACAGTGAGAAACAGTGGTAAAAAAAGTCCATACAGTGAGAACAGACGGTAAAGGTCCATACAGTAAGAAACAGACGGTAAAGGTCCATACGGTGGAACAGACGGTAAAGGTCCCATACAGTGAGAACAGACAGTAAGTCCCATGAGACAGACATAAAGGTCCCATACAGTGAGAACTGACAGTAAAGGTCCTATACAGTAAGAACAGAAAGTAAAAGTCTCATACAGTGAAAACAGACAGTTACAGTCTCTCACACACTCTCTCCTTCAGTCTCTATCTTCTATCTCTTAGCTTTGTGTCAAAATGACTGAGTGACTTGAGCCTGCACTGTATGCACATACAGTTAGAACAGACAGTAAAGGTCCCATACAGTGAGAATAGATATTAAAGGTCCCATACAGTGAGAACAGATAGTAAAGGTCTCACACAGTAAAGGTCCCATACAGTGAGAACAGACAGTAAAGGTCCCATACAGTGAGAACAGACAGTAAAGGTCCCATACAGTGAGAACTGACAGTAAAGGTCCTATACAGTGAGAACAGAAAGTAAAAGTTCAAGTGAAAACAGACAGTTACAGTCTCTCACACACTCTCTCCTTCGTCTTATCTTCTATCTCTTAGCTTTGCGTCAAAATGAATGAGTGACTTGAGCCTGCACATGTATGCACATACAGTTAGAACAGACAGTAAAGGTCCCATACAGTGAGAATAGATATTAAAGGTCCCATACAGTGAGAACAGATAGTAAAGGTCTCACACAGTAAAGGTCCCATACAGTGAGAACAGACAGTAAAGGTCCCATACAGTGAGAACAAACAGCAAAGGTCCCATACAGTGAGAATAGACCGTAAAAGACCCATACAGTGTGAATAGATATTAAAGGTCCCATACAGTGAGAACAGATAGTAAAGGTCTCATACAGTGAGAACTGACAGTAAAGGTCTTATACAGTGAGAACAGACAGTAAGGGTCCCATACAGTGAGAACAGACAGTAAAGTTCCATACAGTGAGATCAGACGGTAAAAGTCCCATACAGTGAGATCAGACAATAAAGGTCTCATACAGTGAGAACAGATGGTATAAGTCCCATACAGTGAGATCAGACAGTAAAGGTCCCATACAGTGAGAACAGATGGTAAAAGTCCCATACAGTGAGATCAGACAGTAAAGGTCTCATACAGTGAGAACAGACAGTAAAGGTCCCATACAATGAGAATAGACAGTAAAGACCCCATACAGTGAGAACAGACAGTAAAGTTCCCTTACTGTGAGAACAGACAGTAAAGGTCCCATACAGTGAGAACAAACAATAAAGGTCCCATACAGTGAGAACAGACAGTAAAGTTCCCATACAGTGAGAACAGACAGTAAAGGTCCCATGCAGTGAGAACAGACAGTAAAGGTCTCATACAGTGAGAACAGACAGTAAAGGTCCCATACAATGAGAATAGAAAGTAAAGACCCCATACAGTGGGAACAGACAGTAAAGCTCCCTTACTGTGAGAACAGACAGTAAAGGTCCCATACAGTGAGAACAAACAATAAAGTTCCCATACAGTGAGAACAGGCAGGAAAGGTATCATACAGTGAGAACAGACAGTAAAGTTCCATACAGTGAGAACGACAGTAAAGTTCCCATACAGTGAGAAACAGACAGTAAAGGTCCCATACAATGAGAACAGACAGTAAAGGTCTCAAACTGTGAGAACAGACAGTAAAGACTCCTTACAGTGAGAACAGACAGTAAAGGTCCCTACAGTAGAACAGACGTAAAGGTCCCTTACAGTGAGAAGACAGAAAAGGTCCCTTACAGTGAGAACAGAAGATAAAGGTCCCATACAATGAGAACAGACAGTAAAGGTCCCATACAGTGAGAACAGACAGTAAAGGTCCCATACAGTGAGAACAGACAGTAAAGGTCTCAAACAGTGAGTACAGAAAGTACAGGTCCCTTACACTGAGAACAGACAGTAAAGGTCCCATGCAGTGAGAACAGAAATTAAAGGTCTTATACAGTGAGAAACAGACAGTAAAGGTCCCATACAGTTAGAACAGACAGTAAAGGTCCCATACAGTGAGAACAGATGTTAAAAGTCCCTACAGTGAGATCAGACAGTAAAGGTCTCACATTGTGCAGGTGAGTCAGTAGTAGCGGTTTCTTGTGTAAAAAGAAATTCTTGGGGAAGACAGTAAAAGCCCCATACAGTGAGAACAGATAGTAAAGGTCTCATACAGTGAGAACTGACAGTAAGGTCCTATACAGTGAGAACAGACAGTAAAGGTCCCTACAGTAAAACGACAGTAAAGGTCTCATACAGTAAGAAACAGACGGTATAAAAGCCCCATACAGTGAGAATAGATATTAACGGTCCCTTACAGTGAGAACAGATAGTAAAGGTCTCATACAGTGACAACTGACAGTAAAGGTCCTATACAGTGAGAACAGACAGTAAAGGTCCCATAAACGGAGAACAGACAGTAAAGTTCCCTACAGGGAGAACAGACAGTAAAGGTCTCATACAGTGAGAACAGACCGTAAAAGCCCCATACAGTGAGAATAGATATTAAAGGTCCCATACAGCGAGAACAGATAGTAAAGGTCCTATACAGAGAGAACAGATAGTAAAGGTCCTATACAATGAGAACAGATAGTAAAGGTCCTATACAGGGAGAACAGACAGTAAAGGTCTCATACAGTGAGAACAGACAGTAAAGGTCCCATACAGGGAGGACAGTAAACGTCCCATACAGTGAGAACAGACAGTAAAGGTCTCATAGTGAGAAAACGCCTAAAAGCCCCATACAGTGAGAATAGATATTAAAGGTCCCATACAGTGAGAACA